>OMNZ01108004.1:4666-20144 GCA_900303255.1 Lesueurigobius sanzi
TCTGGGCATCTCTGCTCAGACTGTTGCCCCCACGACCCGACTCCGGATAAAGCGGAAGAAAATGGATGGATGGATGATAGCAATGTAGATTTATTTCCAAACACCTTTCAGAACTGTCCCTAAGCACACTCTCTCATCAGGAAGTCCACAGAGCTCCATGCATTAGGTTGCCAGATCCTAAAGTTAAAACAAGCAGCCATTAAACTTAAACATATGGCAAGTTAAGGCAATCCAGCTGGTCTTTATTTTTTGCTGCCAATTAAAACCTGTGAGTGTTCAACCTACATGTACTGTAAGTCAAATTGTTTAGTAACAAAAATGGCTTACTTGTGCTTGACAAGCTTTGACAGGCTTCTCAAAGCACTTCTTTGTTAGTCATCATTCACTCCAGTCTAAATGGTAAATTGATATAGCTCTTTTCCTCAGTGCACTTTACAGCAAGGAACCACTCACCCATTCACACACCATACCCAGACACTGGAGGCAAGGTGGGTGAAGTGTCTGGCCCAAGGACACAGCTACAGTAGTGATTCGAAACCGCAAACCTTTCGATTATAAGATGACCCACTCCACTTCCATCTGAGCCGCTGCTGCCCTGAATGTTATAATGTGTTCAAGCCTACAGTCTACCACAGCTGCCCTACAGGGTAGACTGGAGAGGGCGAGACTAGTATCTCATACAATGAGCCTGGATATGAACCGCCATTTGAGCCAGTGTATACTCCCTATACACAGCAAAAACTGATCTCTTGATAAGTTAAATTTGCTTGAAAGTCAGAATATTTTACGTTATTTTGAGTATTACCTCACAATGGAACAAGTATTTTTGCACTTACTACCAGAAAAAGTCTATAATTTGAAGTCAATTTAGATTTATTATCTAATTTTTAGTGCAAGGCGTTGTTTTTTCGTAATACTCCACTGGCAGATAACTATACTTGGCAAGTTAAAATTACTCAATATAAGGTCACATATTGTGAATTCAAGCAAATGTAACTCATCAAGAGATCACTTTTTGCTGTGTAACCTCTGGAAAAGCTACATTATTTAGATATATTTTTTTTCCAATTTTCAGGTTTTGGCCCATATTGCTCTCTTAACATAACAACTTTCACCTGGGAACAAAATAATCCTTACAATAAAGAAATATATGGGAAATCCTTAATCATTGACCATTTTCTCTAAACTAAACAAAAAAACATACATGATTTAGATTCTGTTACCAAATATAGAGGCAATTTTGGCCATTTTTATACCTTTTATATATCAGTAATATACAGCAAGTGTTTCATATTGATACCACAATGCCTTGTTTCCTGCCTTCCTGATTCACCTCCAACCTTACGTGAGCTGGATTTTGTGAAACAGGTGGAATAGCAACATGTCAAACTGTAGATCGCCTTCAGCGTGATGTAAAAATCATAGATATTAACAACTCACCGTACGCCAGGGGAATCGAAGGCTGGCAATGATGGACTTGAGAACAATAGGGGGAAAAATCCTAGTACAAACAGAAAGTACAACAAAGAGACTCGTCCGTGTGCTCGCTGCAGGTGTAACTAATGAGGGCAGGACATGTGTTAAAACTGGTCATTTACGCGATCTTTACACCTGGAGCCTCGGTACAGAGTTATAATGAAGACCGTCTCGAAATAGAAAAGGAAAGGCTTGCAATATACTTTAATGAATTTGAGAACAGCTGCGCCACGAAGTTGGATGGAATTTGCACCGAGAAACAGATGAAAATGTTGGTAGGTCACTTGTTTTGATTAAAAATAAACCTATATTAATACACCTATCCAAAACTGTGAAAATGTATGGGCAGAACATGAGTGGCACTGTATTAATCAGTGAACTTGAGGATGGCCGCTCATTATCTTCTTGACATTTTGCACCAAATTGAATTCGCAAAAGAAGAGGCAGTTGGAATGATTGGAATTTGTCAAAATTGAGCTGCTTGGGCTTAGAAAATGGACTTTATTTCGTGTCAGATTAGATGTGCTAAACTGGTTTCTTGGAGTGACCAAATATAAAGTATAGCCTGCTTTTGGGAGTGCAGAATGAAAATTAACTACTTCGACTAACTTGAATGATAATCTACCTACCTATAGCTACCTATCAACCTTTCAATCTAAAAAGTAAAAATCCAGTCAGTATGAGCTGCATGATAAAGTATCTCAAAGGCCTTTATGATTCCAACATGTTTCAACCTCTAACCTCTACAGAGTTAAAGGTACAGGACTGTTACATGAATAGGCTAAGATGTTTTCCAACCTTTAGTACCAAGAGAGGAGGGACTTAGAGGTTAACTCCTCCTTCTGGTTTGCTCTTAAGAGACCCACAAACGTGTTGAGTCTTTATTCGCTGAGGACGATCTTTGGACTATAATCAAAACATCCAACACTTAAACTACAGAGTACAGATGAAGACTGAAGAATCTTGGCCTTTGTAACAAATATATCAACAAAATAAAACCATTTATTTAAACGTGGCTCTGTCCATTACTTAGATTTCATTGCCAAAACTTGCAATACTTCAGTGTATTAAAATCGTCTCCATTCAAAATGATGCTCTCTTTTCTATTGAGTAAAGACTCCTGGTAATGCATGTCGCTAACCGCCAGCTCAGATGCTTGCTACATGCTACATTAGCCGCTCTCATGAGGAGCTGTCTCATAAAAGCTTGTTATTTACAGACAAAGATATTACCACCGCTTCAGAGAAAGGACGTCCCCTGTAATCACTCAGCACATTACGGCATGTCAGCGCTAACTCACCCATCATTGTTTTCATTGGTTTTACTCACAAAATGTCATACAGATGGTGAAGCAGTCAGTGGCAGCCCTTATAAAAGTTTTATTGCAGAGCGAAGAGAGGAGAGAGTCTCTTCAGCTTAACCTCCCAGCGCTTCGCATTGGACTATAAATTGTCTTTTATCCTCCGGCTACTCGTGTCTACCGGGCTTTTCAGCAAATGCCTTGTTTTTCTCTTGTTTATGTGGTCATATCGGAAGGAAATGAATGATGGTTTGCAGAGCCACATTTGGTAATGACACCACATTATGTAATTACAGTTCAAAATGTAACCCAATTTTCACTTCATTCTGTAATAAAACCACGATTTGCAACAATGTGCCGAATTTTGTAGTATTTTCTAATTTTGGAATATATTGTTACAGTATATTATGTGATAAAATGTATGGTAACACTTGGCACACAAAGGCACTATACCTGATTTTCTTCCTAGTAGTAGAATGAAATTTGTTTCCTCGTCCTTTAGTATATTGTAAACTTAGGCATTCAGTTTACAGGCTACTTTTCTTGCATTTCTGTGACAGTGAGCCAAAAAAGTGACCCTGCAAGTTGTGAAATGTGCTTATAAACTCATCTCTATGAAGTAATTGGACTGAAGAAATCTATTAGTAAAATTAGCAATGTTTTTGGACCATATCAATGAATTTAATTGACTCCCTGCCTCTTTCATTATTTGTAACAGGAAAAAAATCAAGTATAGTGCCTTTAATGATGACTTCACAATAAGCATTTGTAAACACCATCATTTCTAAAACATTTAACAAGCTTTCTTTATCATTTGTTATTCATTTATAAGCATGTAAGTAGAGATTGCTTTAGTGTTCAGTCCATATGGTTACACCCCATTAGCCACCAGCCTGACACATGGGAAAACACAAAAAATAGCTTTTGTTGGGGAAGGTGCTCTTTGGTGTTAGGGGACAGAAATTCAAGAGAAAAACAAAAGACCAAGGCACTCCTCCCACAACATTAATTCTCGATTTACATTTTCTAAAAAGCCTGTATTTTGATATTTGCTAAAACATATTAAAATCATGTAAAAAAAAACATTGCTGGTTTTCTTCCACGCGTATTGGCTCCAAACAAGCCTTTGGACCAATCAGAGCTTGGGAGGTGGGAGTTTGTTAAGATGCAGCCACAATGGAACAATGTTTTACGTGAGTATAGTCATGCAGTAATCGTTCACCAGAGGGTTTACTCGACTACAGGCTATTATTGTTTGTGGACTACAAACTAACTACAACCGACAACGGGGGCGCTTCGCGATTACGTCTCATCCATGTTTCTCTGGTTGGGGCTTGTTAGTTCCACCTCGAGTCTTGAATGAGAAATCTAGTCCAAACTGCACACTTCCATACTGTCTTCCATATCTAATACGTGGTCGTCAGCCATGCAGGATAACATATTATAGGACAGGGACATCAAAGGAGCCACTTTAGTCTCACAGAGCCACAGGAGTATTTTTTATCTGCAAACAACATGTTACTTCATACGTTGATTGATTGTCGTAAATAAATCCTTTAAAGGTAGGAAATGTTAAATCTTTGAAACATATGCATCTGGAGGGTCCTTCCATGGAAAATTTGAACGATCCTTTGCCACTGCCTTCATTGTTGTTCGGATGCAGCCTAATAAAGCAGCTAGTCACACACTTGCGTTTACTTTTCCTTTCAATGATCAAAAGAGAGCACTATGTGGCTCTTGAGGTAGTGGTTGCCTATCCCTGCTATAATAGGACAACATGTTTCTGACTTGTAACAAACCTTAACCAGACACAGGGACATTGTCACTATGGTATCTATATAGGCGCTTAAAATACATACAGTTATTTGTAATACTATGAAAATATGATGAATCTATATGATGAATGTAAGTATTTACCAATGACAAGCTGTTCAACATGGTTCCAAGTTCTGTATGGAGGTATATGTGAGGATTTCCTAATGTAAAACACCTACAGTTCTTATTTGGAAGGGTTTTTTTATTTTTATTTTGGAAGAATTTTTCACTAAATAACTCTCTGCCTGATTTATTGAGCCTTGAACTCCCAAAACAAAGCACATTTTTTCCTTATGCTTATGTCAGTAATCCTCTTTTCCCCTGTTCATCTACATTGCGTCGCCTCATGAATCATTTTGGTCGAGAATACACTTCTGTTACTTTTCCCCTCAAATACACCAAGCTAATTGTGTGATGTCTGTGTTTATCTCCTCCGAAACAGGAATTTAATCTGTTGTGTCTAACTTCTCATTTGTTTGTTGATGTTGTCAGAGTTATAGGATTTAAGACGGAGCTCGCAGCTTATTTTCCAGCTTACACCCAGTAATCATTGTCTTTGCCTTCAGATAGGAATGCAAATCGCCCTATTGATTCCTCGGAGCCCAGACTTCTGCTTGTGGCTGACTTAGACTTTTGTTCTGAAATTGTGCCAGCTTCTTTTTATACTTATTGGTTGCGTGTGCAGAAAGTCATTTGCACAATTCCAGGATTTTATGTCCGAGTGGTTATCTTGCCAGCATTTTTTGTCTTTGTAGTGGCAACTTCTGAACTGCAATTTCTGTGTTTAATTCCACAACTAAATCCCTCTCTCCGGTCCCATTGGTGAAAAACAAAACACAATATTAAACAAAACACGATTTGGGGGGATTTTCAATAAAGCTGCAGTGGTAGAAAAGCACTGGCCTCAACAATAAACAGAATAATGTTTTAAACCTGTTTTAATTTTCCTAGAGCAATGGTGCAGGCTCTCACTTGTCCAGATAACTTTAATCACAGTAGTCAGCAACAGAAATCCATATAGTCGATGATATTTGAAAATCTCTAGTGCGATTTAAGGAGAGCCTAAGATAGCACCTAAGATGAGACTTTGACAGTATTCTCCAGAGTGACAGCCACCTACTCCATTCAATTACTCTTTTACCTGCCTACGACTTTTTAAGACCAAACAGAAACATAGTCACATTAATTTGTCTCTAGTTGATCACAATGAGAGCGAGAAGGATCACGCCTTAGAAGCAGGGGCGCCGCCAGAAATTCTGGGCCCTATACTATGGAAACAAAAGATTCTGGGCCCCCTACATTTTTACAGATAAAATTGAACCCAATAAACATAACTTGCAAGAGATGTACTTAACACATTGCATTGGTAGAATACATAAAGGTGAGTATAAAGCCTATAAAAAATAAGAAAAGACTATAGGAATTGGTACTTTTATGTTTGAAATTTCTACTTTTACATCTCAATTGCAATTGGAAATAGTTTAGACCTAGTTTACTCCTGGTTTAGTCCTGGTTTAGTCCTGGTTCAGTCCTGGTTTAGACCTGGTTCAGTCCTGGTTCGGGACTGAACCAATTTGAATATGATGCGTTCAAAAGACATTACAACACTCTATAGAGCCAAGACTTTTCCCACACACTACAGGATTTTTAGCCAGATTTTTTTGTCTATCTGGGTCTGAGGAAGCGTGGCTCAATAAAAACTTTCTCTCTTGCCATGATCTGTGGTGGGACTCCTCATGTGTGTGTATGTGTGTCCTCATGTCTGTCCTGAAGTGTGTGTGGTCTGTGCACAGTAGTGTGTGGCCACCTTTAGTGTATTGCTAATTTCTCTGTAGTTCCTGGGCCAATCCACATGAAACAAAAACAAAGTTCAAATTCTTCTTTCTCAGCACATATGGAAAATGGTCTTATTATTTTCTCATAAAGGCGTGGAGACACTATTCAAAAACATGTGCATGATATTGGCCAGTAGGTTTGTGAATCCAATCACCGTCAAATAATGATCAAAGAAAACATTTGTACATTTTCTTTTTGGACATTCCTATAAACTCTTTTTTTTCTCTTTCTCTCCCATAGAGTTGTATTGGCCCCAGCCCTCCAACTAAAATAGAATTCTGTAACATGAACACAGCCTATTCATATTTGAGTAATTGGATGATGACATAGATACATTTTTGGAAAACATAGTACGTGCTATATACTATTTTCAATATCAGTACAAAAAGACGCTGGACACAAAAATCCACAATCATTCACAATGTTCCTTTGAATGTCCAAACCCAGATTTAGAAGCGCATTTCTTGGAGAAACTCAAAAGAATAGTCAGTCCACAGCCGTATTCAGAGAGAAAGGATGCTGGCGTTGTGAAAGGAGCAGAGCAGTCACACATCAGATAAGCAGCTGGAAACAAGAGCCTCTAAATGGGGACTGCAGAATGGAATCAGAGGACACAGCAAGGACCAGACACTCACAAGGACGAGTTTTACAGAGGCATGACGAGAGCCTCATCTAAATTTAAAACTACGGCTTAAAGAAAGAGCAGCTCCAAAAGCGAAATCGTCTGTTTGTGTCTTTTGGTGTTTTTCGTGTTCAGTAATTATTGCTACCACAAGTATATACTGTATATGCTGTATATTCAATTTTAAGGTTTGCTTTATTAATACAGTATGTACTTTCACCTGGAAACAAATAAATGACCTCATCTTTACAATAAGGAGCGTAATTAATGCACTGAATAGATTTATATGGGAAATCGTAACTTCAATGTCCATTTTCTCAAGATGCATTTGTCTGACATTGTGGCGACAACATCTCCACTTTAGTAGCTCCTACAGACTCCAAACTTTCCAGTCTTGTACTAAACAACTTTCTCAAGGTTTGTTCAGAGGGATTTTTCAATATTTAATACATAGCCTGGTTTGTCGGTTTGTTGAATTTTTACAGGATTATTCACCAATAAGCTTATTCAAAAACAAAATCCCCTCTGAACAAATCTTTGTGACTAATATATGAATGAAATAAAACCAAACATGTAAATCTGGTTCTATCCACTATTTAGATTTCGTTGCCAAAAATATATAGGCAACTTTGGCCATTTTCACTGCAAAAATTCAGATCTTAGTAAGTTACGTAATCTAGAAATGAGTTACATTTTCTTGAAATAAGTACATTTGTCGTTGCTTTGAGAAACTAATTTCAAGATAGTTGTCGATGGGGCAAGTTTTTTACACTTGAATTAGGCAAAACACCAATAACAATCTTATTTCAAGTTATTTTTGTTTAATTTTGAGTGTGTTTTTCTTAATTTTAGTGTAAAAATCTTGCCCCATGGACAAGTACCTTGAAATTAGTTTCTCAAACCAAGGACAAATGTACTTATTTTAGAAAAATGTAACTCATTTCTAGATTACTTAACTTACTAAGATATGACTTTTTGCAGTGTTCATGCACTTTTATGTGAAAACATAAAATGACAGAAAACTGTACATTTTCTTCTCATTTTTATGTCACCCTCAGTGTCTCGCCTTAATACATAAAAATGGCCAAGATTGCTAATGATTTTGGCAATGAAATCTATGTAATGGATACAGGTTTAAATTTATGGTTTTATTTTGTTGGTATATTAGTTGCAAATATTTTCTTAGAGGGGATTTTGGATATCTTGTTTTGTTTTGTAATGAACAAGTTATTAGTGAATACATCTGTGGAAATTTAAACTCAATAAATCAGGCTCTTAAATATTGAAAAATGCCTCTGAAGAAACTTTGAAATCTATAGAAAAATAACTGTGCAATAATTACACTCCTCACTGTGAAGAGTAGATTATTTATTTCCAGGTGAAAGTTTATATGTTAAGAGAGCAAATTGGACCCAAACTTGAAAATTATGTTGCAGCTACACGATCTGCTGCTCCAACTGGGAGCCAGTGTTAAGGAAAAAGATATAAACTACAAATAGAATGGCAAAATCACTATCAATTGGAAAAAAGTCAAGCCACTGTAGCCATTGAACGAAGAAGTCTATGTGACCTTCAAGTCCTGAGCACATCCTGTATACTGTACCTTTTGACCATATGTACTGTATTGTGTTTTTGCTCAATTTGAGGGTTGTATCCTCGTTAAACCAAATGCTGTTGCTCCAGTAAAACAACTGCCTTGATCTTGACATTTCCTGAGTGGCTTGTGTGAGCTTAAACACATGCATTACCATGTAAATGCAGAGGAAATCAGCGGGATGCTCCGTGAGAAGATTAGGACAAATGAGATGCGGTTATGGCATTTAAGTATTATGCAAATGTCCCTGTCACTTTCCTCTTTCTATAAATCGAAATACACCACTTATCTCAAACATTAAGCAACAGTGGAGCGTGCAGAGTGAGGTTATTGAATGGGGTCATGCAATAATATTTTCCAGAATTATTTCACAAATCCAACATAGGATAATATGGGCTTGAACCGGTCTGTTCAGTAAAATGATATGGCCTCTCCAGTAGATCTTTTTAGGACCTCATTTTGTAAATCCCTTTGTGGGAAAATGGAAAATACATCCAGCAGGTTTTGAATATAAGGCTGTCTGCCTCGGAGTCATGGCTCAAAGCATATTTCTCTGTTTGTTTATTCGCAAAAAGCCCATAAGTCTTTCAGTTAGACGCAGAGATAATCATAAATACATATAAGTGTTGCACTCTGTTTTCTTTTCTTTATCTTTACATTTGTTTTAACTTCACTCTCTTCCCCAAAGGCAGTTATGTAATTCATCCTAAAAAAAACTTCTGAGTCATATATTTACAGCAAAGCCCCTTGTGGCTATATCATTTACACTACATATTCAGTAAGAATATTTCATTTAAAACCACTGACTATAAGCAGATCTTTATTGAAAGATCATTTGCCTGATACATAAAATACTTTTAATATCACAGAGGATTCGAGGGACCACACAGTGCGTTCCCATGGGCCCATTAACGTCAATATACCTCCATATGTTCCCCAAAAGCAAAGCTCCGCCAAACTGTAATTACAGCTCATTTGTGACACAATGAAGAAAGACCAGAGCGTCAAAGGTTTAAGGCTGTTTGTTTGAGACTTTGATCAAAAACGATGGTTCTTCTGAGCAATAAGTGTTTAGGCTTTGCATCTGGAGTGGAAAGGTACACATCATGGTAATTACTGCATCGTCTAAGAGGAAGTGTATAATGAAGGCAGGTTAAACACATTTTTGTAAGCGCTCATTTGAGGACAATGAGGTTGAGGTTTTATCAAAAGAAAGTAGATGGTTTGAAAGAGGTGTCAAAGAGGTCATAATATTTGTTAAAAAAGAAAATCCAGATATGAATCACAGTGTTGGACCCAATCTACAATAACCTACTGAGACAGAAAGGGCAGGGCCATAGGGAAGTGTCAACAGCCTTAGAACTTAGTCCAGGGTGAGACAATACAGAAGTTACGAGCTATGTTAAGTATGAATAGGCTAAGATGGTTTCCTACCTTTAGTTCCAAGAGAGGAGGGACTTAGAGGTTAACTCCTCCTTCTGGTTTACTCTTAAGAGACCCACAAGCGTGTTCAAGTCTTTATTAAGCGGATGACGATCTTTGGACTAAGATCGAAACGTCCTACACTTCAACTACAGAGTACAGATGAAGACTGAAGTATCTTTGCCGACAAACTCCTGTACGACTGAGAACCTACACAGACATTTTTGTATTCTTATGTTCTTCCCAAAATACAGTGAAGCTTTTATGTAATTTTGAAACAGTTTGAAAAGTTCATCTATAACAACATGCAGTCTTTTTATCTTGGTTTAATAAACCCACTGAAGCGGCGTCTGTGTTTTTGATGCTGAGTTGTCGCAACAACTTTCATTTCAGCAACTTCTCTTTCACCCTCATTATAAACTTCAAAAATGTTTCTGAGTCAAAAAGCCTGAACAAGTATCACGCACAGTTTGAAAGCAGCTCTGAGATTGCTCTAAATTACATCACACTTTCTTCAACAAGTCAATATGCAATTAAAGCATATTTTTATATTTAGAGAAGCCCCATGTTTCTGTTTGGGACTGCACTTACTGATGAGAGCACTGCTGAAAGCCAGGCCTGAGTTGTGCTGAGTTTGGAGAATGCTAACAACGTGCCAGTGTCTATTAGAGTGCTAATTGTCGGAGGTGGCAGCTCCAGCTGAAGATAAGTGTTCAGGAGTTAGCGTTCACCTTCAGTGCTGTGTTGCTGTCAGCACTGAGAGGTTTGGCAGAGCGCAGCTTTAAACGCCGCAGGCAGGGGGCGCCCCAAGGGACCAACACCACTGTCCCTGCACATGGCACAAAGAACACACATCTACCTTCTCCATGGTTTATTCAACACAGCGCTCTCTCACTCATACAGAGATGCTTCTACACTTAAAAGGACAATCATATCTCAGTGGATTAGCGCTTCATCAGAGGCTCTTGTGCTTGACACACTGTCAGTGGTTGACACTTGTCTGCGGTCAGAGGCTGGAGCTGCATGTTAAGTCAGCGCATGTTAACACACAGAGCAGAGGAGGCCTGTCTAAATGAAACATTGTTAATGAGTTACTTTGAGCTCGGTCTGCTGTTAGACCAACCGCTTGTGCCCATGTCTCTGAAAATGTTTACTCACTGGTGCTGTCATCTCCGCAGGTCTGATGAAGGATACCTCCAGGCACCTGACAGGACTTTTGTTCAATGTTTCCTGTATGAATCACTACCTCTCACTGTGAGGCACACACCAAATGGCAAAGAACTACTGTATAAAGCACTCACTTCTCTGCAAGAACAAGGAGGTACTGCATTTTTATCCTGGGTCATGTTTGGGAATTGTTTCAACCCTAAACACACATGAGAGTTACGCCTGAACGAGAGTCCTGGCTTTTGATCTGGAGTGGGTTCCCCGGTCGTCCTCATACAGTGCCTTATGTGACCAAACAAACCAAAAGTCCAATACTTTTTGTCATAAAAACTTTCCAAATTCGGTTCACTTTTTCCACATTTGGCACATTTTCCAGAGGTTCGAAAAGTTACTCTCTCACATAACAACGCTTTTCTCATTCCCTGCCTCTCCAAGCCCAGTTCTCATAGTCACTATCTCCAGGCATCGCTGCAGGTGCGGCCTGTGGCTTCTTCCTCTTCAGACCTGTCCACTCCTGACAATCAACAACATACTCTTCACCCGAAAAACATCTTACCGGCGCAAAAAAGAAGATTAGTTTTGGAAAATTGTCTGTTACGGAATGTCGGCGGAGCAACATGCCATTACTTCCAAATAATAAACATAAAAAATATATATTGCACATATTCATTCAATATTATACGTAATGTTTCTCAGGCAAATGGAACACCCAGAATGAAACTCATCCATCTCTGCAGAAATCATTACGAGACAGCACAAACATATTTGTTTCTGTCCTCTAAGAGCAGCAATACGATTAGGCAAAATGACACCTATTTCATTCTCAGTAAAGTAGGCTCAATAAACTACTCAACATTGATTAAACTTGTAACAAACTGCCAATTTTGTTTGTACAGACGGGTGGAGTTTCGCAATTGTTTCTTTCAACATTTGATTTTTTTAATCCACGGTTTCATGAGTAAACCACTGCCATTGCAGCAACGTAATCAATAAAGTTGGTTTTACATAGCTGTGTAATATATGACATTCAAAATTGGCAGCCAGATAAAAGATCCTTTGATTATTAAAAAAAAAAAAAAGAAAAAAAAAATTGGTTCTTTGTATCAAGCAGTTTTCCAAAAAGCCTTTTGTATGTGTAGCCAATAGTCTTCTTGTAAAGGCTGCTGCCCATATGGACTTACATGCACACTCAATTTGCTGAAAGTCTATCTCCGCATGTGTTGTTAATAGAAATAACAAAGCCTTTTCAGACCTGTTTTGCTCTTATCTAGAGTATTCTTGATTTTCACAGCCTTTATCCAGGGTAAAGGTCCTGTTTTCATGCCACAATTACCTTGTCATTGCTTTAGGCACCTTGCTATTCCAATCTTATAACCATGACGCTACTGTGCCATAAAGTAAAGTAATACCAAAGTATTTGTATTACGTATTTAAGTATTATTGTAGAGTAATTGTAGCATCAGAAGGCAACGCAGTCTGGACACAACTAAATCAGATACGGGGATGTATTTTGAGCTTTTAAGAAGGACATTGCCTGAATATGCACAACTCCAATGTCCTACTCTGCCAAAAAGCCAGTGCAGCACAGTAAACCTTTAAAGATGATATTCATCCTTTAAAGATGATATTCATCTTTACGTTTTGCAGGTAATGGCTGAACAAAGGCTGTCTCTACAGTACCTATCAGTCAAAATGGGAAAGAAAGACTCTTTTCTCTTTGTGAAAATAATATAAAATTCCCTTTGTAATGCAGTGAACTCATCTTTAGTTCAGGAGTAGACTTCGACAGAAAAGGTGACCTGCTCAAAGTGAAAGATTAAAGCTTTATCTCCATGGGGATTTTGGTGACCTCGCCTGGGGCCCGGCACGAAGCGCGCCTGTCCTAAAAGTGATTGTTATCCGGGGCTCGAATGAAGGAAGCTAGCGATACAGCATGAATTTTCATATAGAAAGATAGTGAGCAGCGAACGCACATCTCCCACTTGTGCTTAGCATAAGGTCCTGTGCTACAACCTAATGAGAATGGTAACGGCAGACGCAGCCTGCATACGCTGCCGTGCATGATCCGCCATGCTGCTTGAATGTGGCTACAGAGAACAGACGAAGCACACTGAATCCTTAATCAAACAGGCCTATGGGAACCTCATGTATTTTTATGTCTAAAAATCAAATTAATTTTTTATATTTTTACTGCAATTAAGTTTAGGAGCAGCACATACACACTCGGACCTGTAAGGTATCTCAAGGCAGCTCAAAGCCTCACTGCGAAACATTCCTAGTTGTAAGTTGCTACGACACAAACTGTGCACGCAACTGTGGCGCAGAACTGCAGCAAAAAACATCCCAGCAATTTCAAACATGCTTCTACTCAGCCTGACAATGCCATTTTTGTGGCCAGGTTTCAAAGTCAAGCATTTGAAAGAGGGCCGGCTATTAAATACAATTTATATTTGAAGGCAACATCTCCACTTGAGAAGCTGGTGATGGTATTTTTTTATCAATAAAAACACCCATGATGAGAGCGAGAGAGCCCTTAATCTGCTCTGATTCGATTATGGTCCGAGATCTCATATTTGGAACAAGCAGAGCTAAAACATTTGCAAAAAAAAACTTCTATAACCAATGCCTTTAGAGACAACATAGTCAACTATTTCGATAGTTTCGATAGTTGTTTCAGCCCTATAGAGACATGTATTTCAGGATGACCACGTTGTCTCCACCAGCCTCATGTGGAGATCTCTTCCCTCTCTGCGATCTTTCACAGTGATTTTAAACAGATGCTGTTATTTAGGGTCATGGCGAAGAGGGTCAGCATCACAACACTTTTTGTTTTGTGTTAATTGGTCGGGTATTCGCGGAGATCTTCACATTTCCGGGTTGCAGATGGGCTACAGTCCATTTGAAGAGTTTATTTACAAAAACAGATAAGTGCCGTTGACAAAAATCAACTCTTGTTTGTAATTTTCTCTTTGTGTCGGTGTGTTTTTAATGACCAGATCTATTTTAGTGAATCAGAAATATGAATTCACTTGTTATGGATCAAATTAATTCAACTTTACTTTTACTGGTGCCCCCTGTAGAGCACAGTAATCCATATCTAAAACTATATCGCAAAAAATTCTAAACGGAGATATCTGTTTTTGCAAATGAACTCTTCATTTATAGATAGATAGATTAATACTTTATTGATTCAATTTTCCAGCTGCTTTTCACACACATAGAAAGAGACAGATCACATAGTCTCTGTGCATTTGTGTGCAATGGAAACATATACTTAATTAGATTAGATGTTTTACTCAAAAGCAATCAGAAAACAGTTGTTATGCTCTTTCCATAACAAGAATGAGAGAAGAGTGGCATGCTGCCTGTTCTCTCAGCGCAGCAGTGAGAAGAGGAGCCGCACAGGGAGAGATTGGGTCAATTTTAGTTACATAAATAGGTTGGTATGTCAGAAATGATATTGGTGGGGGCGTATAGCGTCCCCATCAATATTGACACCAAACTATGCTCTTGCATTTGCCAGCTGCCAGCAAGAATACCTTATACATTTGATAAGATAACATCATTAAAGAATCTTGCTTACGGACAGTGTTACCTCCATGTAACTGTGTCTACATCTAAGGATCGGTTGATGTACGAAGTGTCTCATGTCTCTATAAGGGAAGGGAAAGCATTGGAATTAGGATACATTACTGTCTCTGTTGAGACGGGTGCCAAAAATTATGCTTTTAGAGTCTTCCCCCATCTACAGTATAACAAGAGAGCAAAAGTTTAGAGGCTGCTTCAAAGTTGCGTGGAGCTTTCAGCCTGTTGTCGGCGCACACTGTCACGCTGTACAAACAACAGCGTGGTACAAGTTCAATGATCTACTTCTTAATGCACAGCTCGCACCCCGAGGATCTCAGAAGTGGAGAAAAAGCGGGAGGCAAAGACAAAGTGTGGCCCCAAGGCAAGTCAGGGCTGCCTCAGACAACACCACAGGGAGCACCCCCTCAAGTGCATTTTAAAGCAATGCTTTGACTTGAGCAAGTGTCGTGGTCAATAGTGTCCTTAAGTGACACACTGGGGCTGTTTGGTGGGTTATTTTTAAGGATAAGTGGAATTATAAGTGAATATTGTAGTTTAGAGATTTTTTTTTGTTTTAGTTTTTGTCTTTTCATTAAAATGTAACTTAATTTTAGTCAAGATTTAGTCAAATATATACAGTATATATATATATATATATATATATATTTTTTTAGGTTTT
>OMNZ01108005.1:0-14555 GCA_900303255.1 Lesueurigobius sanzi
ACTCTTTCCCTACACGACGCTCTTCCGATCTCAAGATTTAGACACAAAGGTGCTGTAGCATCGAGGAAGTAGTGTTATGGTAGGCTAAATCCATTTTACTGTATATACTGGACTACACTGCCCGCCTTATGAAGCGTAAAATAGTCCCTCACGTTCTGTCTTTTTCACACTCCACCGGTGTCCACGTTTCCTGCCATTGCCAGAGAGAAAATTAAATTAAAATTAAACTAAACAGACTTTGGTGACATTAATTAATCAACGCCTCGATGCAGAGGATTTGTCTCAAAGCTTTTTTGTAATCGAATTATTTGTCTTATCAATGTAATTTTTTCATTGTGAGGTAAGTGATGCATAAACAAGAGACACATACTGAAAAGAAACTGAACTAACTTTTTCTGCTGACGAACTATACGCATATTAGAGGGAGATATATCATCTACAAGATAATATTGAAACTGTTGTTTGGGAGATATTTAAATTTACAATATCGAGTATACAGTATCTTCAAGTCAAGAAATGAAGAAAAATCTGCAAAAATACATGTGTGTAATCTCAAAAAATGTTCTTTTTTTCCGTAGTTTATTCAAGATATTTATCCTTTTGATGACAGCGATCTAAATGAATACATTTACCAGCACACTTTTACATATTTTTGATGGTTTGCAAAAATATCGTTTGCTAATTGTTATTGAGACAGTCCCACTAAATTTCGAGATATTCATTTTTGTTGATATCCCCCACCTCTAACACATATATGAAATTTTGTTTAAATTGAACTAGTGTAATTTGCACTTTTGTGTCTAAAACTGTGTGTACTGCCCCTCATGGCTAAACAGTGAACTGCAATTTGGAATTTGTAAAAGTAGAACTTCACATCATGACCACACGGGGTTCTGATCATCAGAACATTCCCAGAAGAGGAGGCACAAGTGTAGGCTTTCATCATTACATCCACACAGCATCATGTCATTAGTACTTAAGATAAGATAAGATTAGTACTTGTGTAGAGACGTTAGCTACACTACCATGCTACAAAACTACACTACCATGCTACAAAACTACACTACCATGCTACAAAACAACTTTCTGTGTTCATCTGACACTGTACGCTGCGATTCCTAATGGCAGTGATCATGCACCACCCCGATGCCCCCCTCACATCCCCCCGCCAGGTTTGCCCAGGGCCGCTGCTAGCCATTTTGGTGCCCTAAGCAGAATTTTTTGGTGGTGCCTCCCCCCCTCAAAAAAAAAAAAAAAAAAAAAAAATTATAATAATAACAGAAAATACACAACAATAATTGTAGAAATTGGTCTAATCACCTGGGTTCAGATGCAATAATTTATTTATTTATTATTCCAGAACCTGAGTTTCTCTGCTCCGCCCCTGCATGAAAGCCGCGCTCCGCTCGGCTCACACCACTTCCGCTTACCCTCTTTCTGCTCGTCTCTCTCTTCGCGCGATGAGCACAGGCTTCAGAGAACACTACAAGGTGTTCTCAGAGTCTGAACTCGTGTTTTCTAATGAACTTATTACGTTATGTCTGTTGTATGAACGGGGAAACGTGCCGCACGGACATCACTCTGAGCTCCGTGTGGTAATCATTGGCCGCATTGACAGAAACTTCTGTAACTCCCTCATCGCTCTCATTGAATTAAAAGGCTGTTTTGTCAATTGTATTAAAAACAACAGCACAAATACCATATTATATGGACGGAGTTTGGCTTTTAGTTGGACTTCAAGAAGTCTCTGTTGATTTGTTGTAACACCTTATTCTTGTTACATACTGTATACTGTATAGACAAGATTAGCTTTTGCTTTGCTTTCATCATGCACGTTGTAGAAGTTGCTAAGAGGTTTATTTTGTAAATATTTGCAAATGCAGAACTCTTCACAAAAAAAAGCATGACCATAATTACAATAAATTACAATAATTTTGGTCACAAGCTTAGTGACGAAGTCTGACTTTTTGAACACCCAAACGACTGTTCTCAAAAAGTGATACCATTGGAAAGCATGCGTCATGTGTCAACAGTTTACCGTAAACATACAATGCTACACAGAACACCGAGGATGGTGTAACATCAGAGCTTGGAAACTACTGTTAAAACCCCACAAAGACCCATTATGTCTGTGTTCCACTGGACACGGGCTTTAGGTTGTTCCACGCTATTCCAGAAAACTACTTTGCTCGGACGGCAGTTTGCGTTCACCTTGAATTAGGATTTTCATTTGACAAACACCAGAATCCAACATGGACTTTCTGTAGCTCAAAGTATAACCATTTGCGTTCATGCGTGCAACACGTCTGGCAACTAAATAAGGAACATGAAAATCTTTTAAGTGAACATGGCGGACCTAATGACAAAATTTGTTGTGTTAAGTTGTCTTTGGACATCGCGAAAGTCTAAATGTTGCTTTGGGGGAATTTTGATTTACCATTTCCATGTGCCAGTCCATCCATAGGGTCCTAATTATGGAGGATGGTCCACTCTTTTCTAAAGCTTCCTCCGTTTGCCATTTAGGTGGAAAAGTTGGATCTATTTTACATTAATTAATCTGTTGCCAAGATGTTTCCTTAAAGCCGTCTCTGTAATAGCCAGGAACTGTACTAAGCCCCGGTTTGTTCGGCCTTCTTGAACCCAAAGCCACGTGGAGCTCCGCATCGGACCACTGAGGCTCGTAATTAAAAATCTCCAGTTACTTCCTCCTTACCTTCGCTGACCCCGGCCTCACAGCGCTCTGATACCCGGGACCGGTGCGATGCGTCTGGGGTAGGGTGCAGGAGGAACTTGGCACGGCCCGGGTGCTGGATGGGGACCAGATGATGTCGGTCGGTAATGGAGATGTTGACTCGAGGGTGATGGCCGTGGCTGGTCCGAGCAGACGACGGTGGTGCCAGGTGAAGAGTAAGCCAGCGGGATGCCAGATTAGCTTTGGTGCTGGTGGGACTGTAGGCCCTGTGTTCCTTATTGCCTCCTTTGGGGAAAGAGAACAGAAATGATATGTTTTATTGATGGAGAGTAAATATTGAATATTTCAGTAATGTGTTTATGAGAAGTAAATAGAATCTGTCCAAATATTCGGTTGATTTTTGCTGAAGTACAACTTCAATATACAGTGTTTCATAATTGTGTTGTATTAAAGTAGAAGTCCATAATAATGCAAAATGAGGAGTGAGAGAAACTTTAAAAGTAAAATATCTAGACCCCCCTCCCCTCCTGAAAGCCCCTGATTGCCAGGCCGGCTCAGAGGAAAACTCCTCCCATTGGTCAAAGTTATGGCTAATGGGATTCTGTTTAGTTACAGAGACCAACAAAGGGAGGGACTAATTATTTAGCTTAACATCAAAATTTAGGCCCTGGTAGTCAATTGAACGCATTATTGCATTTCTAATACATTTAAAGTTCCAAAGTATCCAAAGTAAAGGCCCTGTACTTGAATTTAAGGAGTGCGTAAATAAAAGCTGTGCCCAAATTCATTCTTAACTTTTCCAACACATTCCTCCATCCCAATCCCTCACTAGGATGGTTTATTGGTGGCACGGAGTTTGCATATTCTCCCCGTCTGCGTAGGTTTCCTCCGGTGCTCCGGTTTCCCCTACCACCAAAAAACATGTACAATAGGCAAGGATGAATGAATGAATGATGCTGGGTGAGTGAATGGTGGTGATCGGAGGTCCGTTGGCGCATGATGTGTGCAGCCACACCTCTGTCGGTCTGCCTCAAGGGGCAGCTGGTTACCACTGGAGCGAATGCTAAAATCATCTCATGTAAAGTGCTTTGTGACTCTGTCTGTGAAAGGCGCTATATAAATGAAGCTCTTCTTCTTCTTCTTTATGAGCATGTTTCACAACCTTCAGGGCAAGGGTGTAAAATACGGGGGGGATAGGGGGGTTATAACCTCTCCAATATTTAAACCTGACTAAGTTAACCCCCCCAAAATTTTTGTCCAAACAATAGGGGGCTCAGTTTCGACCCCCCCAATATTCGATCAAAAGTTACTCCCTTGATTCAGGGTCACTGTCAACAATGTAAATAATGAAAACATTTACGTTGCACAACTATTTGTAACATAATTCTTTGCTCAAAAGTTGCTTGTTCCCCAGCTTTTCTCCTTATGTTTAGATTACTCACTATTTGTCACACACCGTATTTTCCAGGCTATAAGCCGCTACTTTTTTCACACACCTTGAATACTGCGGCCTATACAACGATGCGGCTAATTCATAGATTTTTATCGACACTCCAACCTGACATTTGATTTGACTTGGGAGTGTGATTGACACAGAGTCAGCGCTGGCAGTTGTTATGTGCATCTCCCACCTGTGAGGAACAAAAGTCTGGGAACATACAGTAGGTACACACCCCATTACAATGTGAACACATGCGGCCTATAGACAGGTGCGGCCTATATATGAACTTTTTCAAATTTGTTTGGTGCGGCTTATACTCAGGTCAGCTCAATAGGCCGGATATTAATTTGTTATTAGTACAGGCATTTTTGGGACAGCACAGTGGCGCTCGAGGTGCTATATCTGAAAAGTTACACAGTGTTGCTGTAAAATGGTATTAAAAAGCCCTGAATTTGCCTTGCTACCTGCACAAAATGGTCAGAAAAATCCAAGTTAAGCAATATCTTGGCTCAGTAACCCTCCACGGAATGCCTGAAACACATAAACAGATGTCTTTTCAATTTCTCACAAAATTACCATACTCTCAAGTACTCCTGTTCTGCCTAAGGGTCTTTGCCGGGGACTAAGCCTGAAATTAAACTAGAACTTCCACTGTTTTACACTCAAGACTCCCAACCCGGCTCTGACAGAGGACTTAACCTGCACTTATCAAACACATACGCAGTGTAACCCAAGGCTTAAGAGCTCCCCATCCCTGAGATTGTTATTAAAAAGGCATGTCACTCCGAGGAATGCCGGAATGTCCGCTGACGTTGGTCTCATCGGGTCCACGGTGAGATCCACTGCTTTCAGGAAGGAACTGATACCACAGGGCCATGTGAGGATTCAAATATGGCCGCTCCGGGGAGGACAGACTCTGAGACGGCGGGATCGCTTTCAACAAGAATGAAACGCAACAACACCAAGGAGACAAGTGAAAGAGCAAAAATATGGAATAAATGTCTGTACAATACACATTTCCTATATCGTATTCAGAAATTGCAATCATTTTCTCATCAACTCAAATAAAAAAAAATATAAATTAACGATTCCACAGTGTAAAACGGTAGATCTAGCAAATCCAATCAATCAAGTTTTATTTTTAAGCGCTTCACAATAACCAAAGTTGACCAGGTGTAAAGCAAAGGCAGGCTAATGAAGCCAATTCATGCTAGAATTTGAACCGCCACCATGTTGCCAATATTAAGGTATGTGCGAGTTACCTTCTCTTTTAATGTTGAAAATATAAAAAAAAAGAACAGGATGGTGTAGCACGTGGTAAGACAAGCACTTGAGGGCCATATTAACAACACTATTTCCAATAATGAGTTAAAGAGGAGCCAAAAGTTTACATGCAAGTCAACGGGAGCTTCTGGAAACAAACCCGTATGCTAGCATGGCTTCAACCAGAGTTAGCTAATTATATCTCCATCATTTATATACTCGCTATGGTCACAGCTGATTTAAAATGATCTGGATTACATGCAGTAGAAATTGTGATCAAACTTAGCACAGACTTCCAAACATTTTTGGACACTCCACATTCTACTTCAAGGGGGCTAAACTGTGGAACTCTCTCCCCACTGAAAATTACAGACTAATATTAACACAGGAGAAGAAAGGCTGTAGAAAGGCCCAGGGACAACCAGGGACAGGAGTTGAAAATTAGCACAAGCTATACATTCTTTTTGCATCGCATCAGCTGCAAACTTTGTATTGTAACTATGTTGACTGCATCGTCCCTGACAAATAAATGAATAAATAAACATCTTCAGCAGAGAGCTCAAACAGTGGCTAAGATTAAAGGGGACATATCATGCAAAATTGACTTTTTCAAGCTTTCAATCATGTTCTAATGTTGTTCCCTCCTCAAAATCAAACCTGGAGCAGTATATTTCACTTCATTCATGCAGTTTTCACAGTAAATCTGTTTGCGTTGGTCCATTCATGTTGACGTCTGCAGCGCTTTGTTTTCTACTTCCTGGTTCAATTACATCATTGTTCAAACCCCCAAACTGTCCTGCCCATTTTTAAAGCCAATAATCCAATATTGGATCAGTCCTGAGCCATTCTGTCTCACAGCATGGACACAGAAACTCCACGTTTCACTCAAACCTAATTGTTCATTTTTACCATGTGATTCCCACTGTTGCCTGTAGTCTAGATCAGTGGTTCCCAAAGTGGGGGTCGGGACCCCCAGGGGGGTCGCAAGGCCCTGACCTGGGGGTCCCCAAATTACTTGAAGATAAAATTAATAGAAAAATAACACTGTTTTTAATATACTGTTCAGTTTAGGACGGTATTTATTTGTGAATTGAGGTCAAATAACTAAATAAACTAAATAAATCCACAATAATACAGTATATTTTTAATGTTTTGCCACTTTAAATTATTACAAAAGGGAGATACTTTTTACAGTGGGGGTCCTGAGTCATTCACATGTTAATTTTGGGGGTCGCGGCCAAAAAAATTTGGGAACCCCTGGTCTAGATAGATTCTAGATTTAGCTTAACTTAAGAGAAAAAACAGACACTAAGGCACTCCTCCCACATTGTAATTCTCCATTTACATTTTCTAAAAACCTTTTATTGTGCTGGGCTCATATATATTGAAATCTTTTAAAACATATTGCTGCTTTCTTCCATCGACTCCAACAAGCAAGAAGTGACTTTTTGACAAGGGCTTGTTTGAGCAATACGCGTGGAAGAAACCAGCAATATAAAGGCTTTTTAGAAAATGTAAATAGACAATTATAATGTGGGATGAATGCCTTGGTCTCGTTTTTCTCTCAATTCTGATTCAGTGTAATTTTAGTCAACAACAAAAATGTTGACTAATAGTACAATTCATTTAGTCAAATTTTCATTCATATTATTTTAGTCAAACATATTTTATCATGTCATATTTCAGTGTTTCAGCACACGCACACATCTTTTCCTTTGGAGAATTCAAATGAGGCCATTTCAAACTTTGTTTTCGCCATCAAAATATCTTGACATATTAGCTACTTTTTTAGCCTTACTAAGTTCTTTTAATTTAGTTTTAGTCAGCAAAAATGTTACTTTGACTAAAATGATCACAAAATATTATAGTTGACAAAATGAACACATCATTTATCAGAAGCCAATGTTAAACAACGACCACACTGTTTTCAACCCCAGATTTCAAGGAAATACAGTAAAAATAAGCAAAGAATGGAAAGCGCTTATAAAAATCTCACTGTTGGGCTTGATAGGCCCAAACCCTTGACGGTGAACGAGCTGGAGGTTAAGCCAACACTGGGCCCCTGTCACCGGGACTCCCTGCTCGAGCCGCGGTGCTCTGTGGTGAACTAGCTGAGGGCCATGCACACAGTACCGGCTCTGTCCATCTCATAGCCCCCATTCAAGCGCGCGGTTTGGCTTGCTCGGCCGACGATGTAGGTGGCTGTGGCCCGGAGATACAGGGACTTACGAGCGCGCCCGCTTAAGTGCCATTAGACTGCATGCAGACGGAGTCAAAATGTTGTTTCATTGCTGCTAATCCCTCACCTCTGGCTCGCACTTGGCATTGTACCGTAACCTATATTTGTCAGGCAATTGAAAGTTTACAGTTCTAATAAGGAAATCCAGGTCTAGGCTTCTCCAAACAGGCCGTTCCTTTTAGCATTTAGACTAAGCAAGGCAAGACATTGGATTATTTCAGTGATGGTGCTACCGCCGAGCATATATACGCCTTTCAAAGGTCGGCCAAGCATATATCAGCACGGTTTCATATCAAAGGCTTGCACGCATGGGTCTTTATTTTGGCAATAAGTGGTGTTTGCTTGGGATTAGCACGTTTTAATAAACTCATTTGGCACTGTACACAGTGTTAATGCAAAGGAAAAATATAAGCTAAACCCTTTTGACGTCTGTCGTGGTGATAGAGGCTTATGACGAGCTTAGACGACTTCCCATATAACAACACGAGGCCCACAAATGCTCTTTGTGAGGCAAAAAGTAGTGGGTCTAATTTAAGAGGAGGTTGCTTCAGATAAGATCGGTTGCAAGGAAATTTTGTTGTGATTGTCTGCTCCTGAAGTATTTCTTGGGTTTTCTGTAGTTCACCCGGTAGCGCCTGTATCATCATATGCGTGGACCTTCTTCCTGAATCGCAATTAGTGCATAGTGTTAGTGTGCATAATGTTTTTGTTGCTGTCACGTTAAATTAATATAAAAGAATTTGGGAATTGGTAAAGAAAAAATATTCCACATTCCATCATAATAAGGTAAGAATAGGCACGTGAAAACATAGATTTTTTTTCATTCAGTGGTCAATTTTGAGATTTTTGTCTAATTTTGTCCCTTTGTAGTTTCAATGTAGATGGTTATTTTATTACATTTTGCCCAACCGCGTGCCATACCTTTACCGGGAAGTCACTCCACCGCCGCCATTTCCCACCATATTGCTCACTCGTTCACAGGCGTAGAGGATGGTAGTGATGACGAGCTGCTGCGTTCTGTACTAATTGTAATGAATTGGAGTGGTGACTGTGGGAGTAGAGAGCCTTGCATTAGTCCATCCAGACACTAATAAAAGCATGAGTTGCCTTCTCCAGGTTGTTGTGTGCCACCGTTCACTGTGGCGATTGCAGCACTAAGGTCCAACAGAACTAACGTTGTCCATATACTGTTTGTGGATGAATTTCTCAAGGAGTTTTCCCAAGAGGCAGGGTAGATATAGGCCGGTTGTTTTATGGTGCTGCGGCATCAACACTTGGTATCCACATGGCGTGCATAAAACAAACAAGATGCTGTAATTCATATATGATAATATCCTTTTAGACAAAAGCCAGCTGAGAAAACCACAGAACAATCCACAGTTTACCTGCACCTACAGACACCAAATGTCCCAGTTTTGTACTTTTTGAAGTTTGAACATTTTGAAGGTTTGTTATATACAATATTTGCAATGCATCAACACATCAGAAAAGAGAACTTGAGCGGCACATGCTACAATAATATTAATCGGCATCATCATGAAAGGACTGTAAAAAGTATAATAACAGCTATATACAAAAGAATTACATATATCAGTGTTTCCCAACCAGGGGTACGGGGACCCCTGGGGGTACGCGAGAGCTTAGCAGGGGGTACTTGGAATCATTTCAGGTAAAAAATAAATTGTATTTTGAATGATGTTGAAAGAAAAAGCTATTTTTTGTGAGAACTTGATAGTATTTAGCGTATTCTAACTGATAAATTTGAGTTTTAGCCATTCACTTTCTAACTAATCAGCAAAACCATCAAAGCAGGGGGTGCTTGGAGTAAAAATGAAAGCCTAAGGGGTACGCAAGACGATAAAGGTTGGGAACCACTGACATGTATAACAGCACAGAATTTTAGAGGAAGACAGAAAATCCAGGTCATCATTGAGGCTCGGATATTATATGGATCTTAAAGTCGCAATCCAGAATATACGTGAACAATGAGAATTTGAAATATTTTAGATAATGGTTTAAGATATATTCTGGATTACAGTCATTGAAACATACAGTAGATGGCTTTTCTAAAACGTATACCCACTGTAAGACACTGCTGTAAGAAGATCAGTTGTACTTTCTTTATTGCACCGTATCGCATGATGTGAATTGGAATAGTGTCATGTTTCTGCTATCAGATTCTTCAGGAAAGTATTCATATATTGACTTCCAGTGTTGATCTTCCCTCCTTGTGAAAACACAGTATGGAGCCATTAGGTGGGCAGTGAAGTAGCAGACTGTGATGCGGAGGCCTGTGTACTCTGTCGCCGTGCCAGGGCCGTGCTGCGATGTTCTCCGCTGTTCCGAGCCGTCCCCAGCTCTGATGCCGGCTCCTTGCTAGGTGCCAAGTGATTTTTATCACTGCAAAAACAGTCTCTTTCCAATCTCGGCTCTCTCAGGAGCATATGAATACACTTTACACTCACACGAAGGAAAACAGGTAACTGGAGAGCAGGGCTAGGGGGCTCGAGCTGAGGCGGCAGGTACAGGGCTGCAGTGTGTTAGCGTGTATGCACCGAGTATGTGTTGGACTTGTTCACTCACAGATACCTGCTCTGCACAGTGTAGCTTTCACTCGGAGTGTTCTTTGGTGGACTGCTTACATACACAATAGTATGGCCCTCAAACCAGAGTTGACATCCGGCTAGCAAAGGATTACACACTCTTCCTGCCGCTTATTTAAAGGCGAGACACAGCATTTAAAACATTGATTTGAGGTTTGTGTAGGTTCTCAGTCGTACAGGAGTTGTCCATCGTAGGCAAAAATTCTTCAGTCTTCATCTGTACTCTCTCCCCTTAGCTCAGGGGAGACAATGGACCCTCGTTAAGTACTTTACTTTTAGCACTAAGAGAGGAGGGGCCTAGAGGCTGGCTCCTCCTGCTGGTTCACTGGCTTTATAAACCCACAGCGTGCTCCAGACCTTCAGTAGCTGATGACGATCTTTGGAGTAAGATCGAAACGTCCTACACTTCAACTACAGAGTACAGATGAAGACTGAAGAATTTTTGCCTACGATTGATTTGAGGTGTTCATTCCTGGCGGCACAGTGGAGCAGCGGTTAGCTCTCGTGCTTCTCAGCCAGAAGGTTTGACCCGGGGCCGGATGGGGCCTTTCTGTGTGGAGCATGTTCTCCCGGTGTCTGCATAGGTTTCCTTCAGGTGCTCCGGTTTCCCCGACCATTAAAAACATGCCAGAATGAATGAAATGTGTGTATGTGAGTGAAAAGTGGTGGTCGGAAGGTCCGTTATTGCAGATCTGTGCAGCCACGCTTCTGTCGGTCTGCCCCGATAGGCAGTTAATGTGAATAATCTTCTTCTTCACTTGCTACAACATCTCTGCTTAAGTAGCTCCTACAGTGCCTGTTTTAAATTTAGCGAAGTCTTTAGAAAGTCCTAAAGAGTGCCTCCTGTCAGTTGAAGAAACTTGTAATTGTGGATGTGTGAGCTGTGTTTTGGGGCCCTTGCTAATGCACATGCCGGGAATGTCCAGATCCTAAAAGCTTGTGGTTAACTTTACTTCTGGACCAACATCAGAGTGTAGATTGTGTTTAATTAGTAGCTTCTATGTTTCAGAATAGCAGATGAGAAAAGGTACAAAGGTGCAATATGTCAAACCACACAACCCACAGACATCAAGACATTTTAGACAGTTCCCTGTGAATGTACACTGCTAGTGCAGTTATAGATGTGCAGCTCCAAAACCCTAATGGCAATAATGGTTCATTTCTTATGCAAAAGTAATTTAAAGCCACACAGCAGAACATTTCATTTTGAAGGTGAAGAGTTCATTTGCAAAAACAGCATTTGCTTGTGATTTTCCCTTTGTGTAGCTTTTTTTTGATGACCAGACCTATATTAGTGGATCAGACATATTAAGTTACTTGTTCTATATCAAATTGATTCAACTTTAGTTTTACTTGTGTCATCTGTAGAGAAAGGTGATCAAAGTCTAGAATAATTTGGCAAAGAATTCAAAACGGAGATATCTGCTTTTGCAAATGAACTCTTCAGGTTATAAAACAGTCAAATGATCTTTGTATTTGCCACATACCTCTGGAGGAGTATCTCATTTTAGCTAAATTATCAACTTGAAGTAGTTTATAATCAATAAAATTCAAGTAATTTCAAAACTAGAAGCACACTTTCACAAATAAATTCATGTAAAATGGTGTACTTTGAGGATACCCAGTGGGTGAAGTAGTTATTATTTTCCATTCATTTATTTTTCATTCAAAAGTGTCCACTTTACATGTTACATATGTATTTCTGCATGCTTGGCTGCATGGGACACCGCAGGCCTGGAAGGGAAGTATGACTCATCGCATTGGTTAGGCATCTTAGATTATCCGTCACGTGAAGCACTGTCCTGGAACAACTCTGTAATAAGACTGGCTGTTTAAACAGGCCTCTGAGAGATGCTCTCCATTTCCTGATGGAAAAGCTGATCAATCAGAGCTCTCATCACCTCGGATGTGGGGGGAACTTCTAAATGAGCAAATAAGGGATGACATGAGGCAACCATTGGCTCTCGACTAAAACAGTTAGCAATTGAACGCTGTGGGAGTGATCCAAGCAAAACCTATTTCTTAGAACTCATCATCTTTTATTAATTTCCTCAGAGATGGACATAAGACTCTGAAAACCAAATGAGTTTCCTGTGATCGTATGCTTTGTTTTGAATTTAAAAATGAGTGGTCGCCTATACAAGAAAAATATAAGACAATCCTTCTTTAAAAGTGTTCATACTCTGTTTCTTTTTACAGTCCAATGGTTGGTTTGCCTGCTTTATTAGTTTTGGCTACATTCCTGCAGCCTCCACAAGAAGCATGACATGATGAAGTGGTGTGTCTTACAAGCTGCAGAACGTCATAGAGGACGTTGAGATTAGGGGAACGCACACCAACATCCATGAGCCAGGACGATCGAGCGGCACACCTCGTCCTTGCACACCTGGGACAATTCTCTGGAGAAGGCAGTAGGCTTGAAGTTGAAGTTTGAATTTGATTATTATCTGGAGGGGAGAAAGGCACAAAGATATTAGTCTAAAAAAATATGATGTCATGTATCAGGCTAGATAGAAATTTGTATTGTCAATTGACTCATAACGTAGCCTGGTCTGACCATACCCTCGTGCTCATTTCGTACAGTGGGTCTCGATCTTCACAATAGAGCTCAGTTTTCAGGTGGGAGGGGTCAGCTCCTTTTAAAGAAACGATTGGATCTGATTTTACCCAATCGCTAGCGTTTGGTTGTGATGTATGACGTCACCTACAACACCCGCCTCCCCCGCTCACCAAATGGCTGGGATGAAGTTCATCCTATGAATCGCGGCAACTGAGATCAGACCCAGACGTAACATGTAGGGAAATGATAATTGACCAGAGTTTACGGATGGCTAAGGCCAGACTACTCATAACGCATAACGGTTAGCGGCTCTTCGGGACTATGCCTCTGGAATCTACGGGCCAGGTCCAGTTAACTAAAGAACAGTTTTATCCACCAGGCTGTCAAGAAGCTGATCTCTCTCCCTTCACTGGATTCAATTGAATTGCATAACGCTGGAGTCAAGCTAGCGATAGCTCCCCGATCGCCACCTTCATTTCCGGTTCCGGTATTTGTGTAGCATAGCAGATACATGAATAGAAAAGCGAGTCAACTCTCCTGTGGACGTCATTGATGGTTATTTTCGGGAGGTCCAGGAGGGACTGTATGTTAAACTGTATTGAGTTACATCCACAACTACGAGGGTAAGTAGGCTATGCTAATGCTATGCTACGCTAATACCGAAACTGGAAATGAAGGTGCCGTTTGTGGAGCTATCGCTAGCTTGACTCCAGCGTTATGCAATTCAATTGAATCCAGTGAAGGGAGGGAGATCAGCTTCTTGACAGCCTGGTGGATAAAACTGTTCTTCAGTTAACTGGACCTGGCCCGTAGATTCCAGAGGCATAGTCCCGAAGAGACTGTGATGGATGCCTCAATATGATTCTAATACTTTGCTTCGACTCTTGATCAGCACACCTTCTCCTCTTTTTTTTCTCTGTGAGTCTTGTACAGAGGTGTGATGAATTGCAGTACATGGTATTCATTTATCAATTCAAGAAACAAAGAATGTTAGACTGTTTAGCACCCCCCTGTTTCTATACCCCCTACAGCCCCGAAGCGCTAGTTAAAACAACATTTTGTGCCAGCAACTCTTGATTTGCACAGCTTTAACACCATGCCATTTTTCAAGCGGAGTCCTTCACAAGCATTTAGGCTGAAAGCAGAGCAGGCCCCAGTAGCTATAGTCTGCCTCATGTTCTGTGACTCGGAGTCTGCTCAGCTCCGATTTGTCCCGACACGGCTCAGTGTGTGCATTCTGATACACCGGTGTGGTCCAAATGAAGTGCCGCCTAGGAGATACCATTTTGCTTTTATTCTGTCCATAGGAAGAGCTTGACGGTTGTGCATGTGTAAAGTTGTACCTTATTTTCCAGTAATTTCTTGAAAACATTGGGCCTCATTCACGAAACAAACTTACGCACAAATTTGTTCTTAAGAACATTTTTGGCATTCACAAAATCTGTTCTTAGCTGAAAGACTTCTTCTGGAAGAACAAATCCTAAGAACAGTCAGGAGGACTCTTACGCACAAAAAATCTTTAGTTTTAGAATATTATCACAGCCAAAATGGACCCAAAAATTCTAAGTCTTTCACAGCATGAGTAACATTTTTCTAAAAATTATTTCACTTAAAAATATATTTTTTGAGAGAATGAAAGTGATCAGAGGTGGTATAGAGCAGAGATAGTTAGTGTAGACTTTCACAGCTGAGGGCTGCAGCTCGTTAGTTGCTGCTCCAAGTCACACCTGTCGTAATCAGAGGAGAGATCAAGAGTC
>OMNZ01108014.1:6254-18799 GCA_900303255.1 Lesueurigobius sanzi
AAGGAGCCCTCCCATCTTACGCACAAAAAGTACAAGGTTAAACTCACACTACTTTGAACCTCAAACGTGCTTACATTTAGGCAGAGGCCAAACTAATCTGCCCATAATCCCCAAACTTTCTGTAGCTGTGACAAAACAAGACGATGTGAGTGCACTTTGCTTACATTGTCCCTTACTTAGTTTGAGACTCCACCCAACACTTTCTTTCACTGTTCTCTGAGCACACTTTACGTTTCATATCACAATTTGCACCCTCGACACCTACCATATTAGGACTCCACAATAAGAGAAAAAATTGCAAATTGAATAAATGCCTTGTGATATTTTCATATTTTCGTTTTAGGGGGAGACTCAATTTGTTAAATTGTCATGTTTTGGGTGAGTTTTCTCTCTTAACATGTAAAGTTTCACCTGGAATCAAATAAATGACCTAAGCTTAACAATGAGGAGTGTGATTATTGCACTGACTCAACGTTTCTCCATAGAACGATGGAGGAAACTGTCAATTCAGTACAGAACGAAGCGCTGAAGCATAGAAGGAGTCAACATGAAAAGACCAAAGCAAACAAGATTTACTCAAAACTGTGTGAATGAAGTGTCTGTTTTTGACAAGAGAACAATGGTTTAAAGCAGGGGCGGTGAACACGTGGCTCGCAAGAGAATGAGGTGGATACATTTGATACATTGCGGCTCAGATGTTTCCATGGACTGAAGTTAATAATAGTCATTGGCTTTTCTTCCACAGCTGTTGCAAATGTTGTGAATGCAACATAAAACAGAAGCTTGGACATCCTCAGAGACTTAGGACTAAAGTTTGTGAACTTTGTGCAGCCTAACCTCAAGTGCTTCCTCTACATGGTGCTATCAGGCTGCAGCCATGGAACAGCAGTGCAGCCCAGGGCCCAATCAGTGGAGGGGGCTCAGTGGGCAGGGCCCCAGACACTAACATACTCCTGCACTAAAAATAATAATACTATTTAAAAAAAAAATAAAAATAGTCCCAGTTTGAGCATTTATCTTCATCTTACTGTTTGATAGTGAGCAGATTAAAATCTTACATGTAAATCACAATGTGCAAGAAATTGCAGATGATTTTCTCCATACTGGACCAACAGATTTTTGATTAAGATGATTGAACCTAAAAAACAAGGCCCAGTGAATCTTCATGCTAGTCAGGGCAGGTTTTTAATGGCGTTATATTCTTTGCGTTTCTTGACCACCTCGGCTGGATACTCACGGTCAAAACCAATGAGTCTGGAGCCCACCTTAATTTTCTTCCTCCAAGCCTCTCTCAGGACCATTTCTTTCGTCGAATATTCCCGAAAATTGACGATAATGGATCTCAGAGCTGCATCCAACGGGAGTTTACCGGTAAAGGGCCGGTGTGCACGTAGAATTCCCAAGTCTGAATCCTCCGTTAACTGCGCAGTTGGGCCTTTAAGAAGGAATCTATGAATTGTGGTACAGGGCCCCTGTCAACCCCCTCTGGCAGTCCGAATGTAAGGATATTATTTCTTTGTGATCTTGATTCCAAATTGACCACCTTTTGTTGGAGGGCAATGCGTTCCTCTAGAGCTGTTTCCGCGCTGCCTTGGCCTGATTCTCCAACCGGGAGACTCTACACTCTTTTTTTTCTCGGATATGAATCGTGTCTCCTTCAGGTGCAGAACATGTAAATCACAGCCAAAAATATCGAGTTTGGAGAGGGTAACAAAAGGAAAGGTTAGAGTGCTGTTCCAAACGTGGTAACTCTGCCGCCATCTTGATTCGAGTCCCCGATCACTTACTGGATTTAATACATGAAGACCAGACGGGCTTCATAAAAGGTTGCCAAACACATGGCAGTATTAGACGCACACCTCATCTGTCCTCTACCTTTCAGCAGGGTAGAGGCACCCGACAGGGCTGCGGACTAAGCCCCTTACTCTTTGCTTTGTTCATAGAGCCTTTAGCTCAGGCAAGACAAAATCCAGATCTAAAAGGAATTACCATATCCAACACCAAACATGTAATTGCTCTTTTCGCCGACGATATTATCACCTATCTTCAAAATCCTGACGTAACACTCCGCAAACTTATGTCTGTTCTGAAATACATCTGTCTGGCTATAATCTATATATTACTAAAACTCAAATCTTAACTACATCCCATGCAATTCAATAAAACAAAAGTATAAGCTGAATTGGGATGCAAATAAGATATCTTGGAGTACTTATCTCACCGGATTTGAATAGTCTTTTCTCTTTGAATTTTGACAAACTGCTGAAATCTGTTCAGGAAGATATAACTCGCTGGTCATCACTAACTTGACTTTAGCACAAGAATAGAGATTGTCAAGATGAACCTGCTGCCCAGATTTTCATACCTATTTATGGCACTGCCCGACATTCCATCAACATTTCAACGCTTGGGACAAAATAATATCACAATTTATATAGGCAGGAGCAAGACCAAGGATAACATTCAAAACCCTTCAAATCAGTAAAGAACTTGGTGGTCTAGTCCTCCCTAGCCTGGTCCTACCATACCCTCGTACTCATTTCGTACAGAGGGTCTGGCCCTACGCAATTGATCTCCGTTTTGAGGTGGGAGGAGTCAACTCCTTTTAAAGTTTGAAACGATTGGATCTGATTTTACCCAATCACTAGCCTGGCCTTTGCCATCCGTATTATCATTTCCTGCATATGCCTGACGTCACCTACAACACCCGCCTCCCCCGCTCGCTGAATGGTCCGACTCAATTCAACCGATGTTAACGCAGCCACTGAGAGCAGACCCAGACGTACATGTAGGGAAATAAAAATTGACCGGAGTTTACGGATGGCTAAGGCCAGGCTAAGTCCTCCCCAACATGAAGGAATATTACTTGGCAGCACACTTGAGATATACTGTTTGCTGGTGCTCCCCGGACGTGGAGGCCCAATGGAAACACTGAGCATGGGAGTATTGATCTGATCACGGTTTTTGCGAATGCTTGCAGGTCTCCACCCACCAGGGCAGTGTCTGGGCTCTATAGCGGTCTGCGGAAACAGAATGGTGGCAATGCATTGTATGTTAAATCCAGGTAGGAAACGGGGCTGGAAGTTGATTTGTCAGAGAGTGATTGGCTTTTGATGTGCAGCACACAGCAGGCATCTGCTGGCTCCGGGGGGTGGAGGGGCTTTGGGTGGAGATGCCTAGTTAGATTCTTTATTACACCTCACATCGCTGGCAGGTTTCGGGAGCATCAGCGGCAGTGTTGAGGCAGTGTGGTCGCTCGGCTGCCGGTCACTCGCACATCTTCCGGACATGTCCAATGTTGTCAGCCTTTTGGGACAATGTATTTGGGTTGGCGGATGATGTCATCGCTTATGACGTCCCCAGGGACCCCAGGATTAGCCTGTTAGGTCAACTACCCAGGGATTTGTTTCTAAAAAAAGACTGTAAAAAAGATACATTTTCAAAATTATTTTGATTGCAGCTGGGAGGGCAGTAACAGGGGGAACTGGCTCAGTGGGGATCCCCTCTGGGTGGAGCAGGTGCAGAGGATTGTGGAGGGGGTGCTCTCTGTGGAGGGACTGGCTTTCTTTCTGCGACTCCAGGGTCATTTTTGTTTTCGACGCTGGTCCAAATGGTTTGCATGCGGACAGAGGCTTGGGGGCTCTCCCGTTTGACTCAGTCTGTTTTTGTGTGGCCTTGATGTGTTGTGGTGAGCAGTGCCCCCTTTTTGTTTTTGTAAATTTTGTTTTGTTGTGTTATAAAATAAAATAAAGAGTTTTAAAAAAAAAAGTTGACTTTGCATGATACATCTCCTTTAGAGTAATGACTGTGTAAAAGACACTATGAAACATGGTTTTGGGTTTAATGCTAATTTGTTAAAGTCTCAGTTCTTGTTATTGTTCTCCTCAGTTCTTTTGGGACACGTCACTCGTCTCTTAGGACACTCATTATTTACTTACTAAGCTTTAGCAGACTCATTCTTGGGTGGCAGCATGGATGGATGACTTTACCGGAAACATTATAAGACACTTTTCACTTTTCAACGCTGCCATGTGAATTGTATAAAAAATCAGTTATTTCCATATTAGAGAACAACATAATACTCCTGCGTACAATATTTATTTATTTGTTTGTTTATGATGTTAATGAACATGAGAACACCACCCCGGATTGTAGCCTTGGGCTACTTTGCATTCGTTGTCCCACATTTGCACTCACAAACTCAGGCTCATTCATCCTGATCTATTGTACATGTTTTTAGTGGTAGTGGAAAGCGGAGCACCCAGATGAAAGCTACGCAGGCACGAGGAGAACACACAAACTCTGCAGAAAGGACCAGGAATCGAACCTGGGACCTTCTAGCTGTCAAGAATGTTAGTGCCGCAGGTCCACTTTTTGACTGCTGCACTCCGTATAAGGCCTGCACAATATTAACAAATTATTATCCAAAATTGGATAACACAAAACCCAAACCGGAAGAAGCCACAATGTACAGTTGGGGCCAAAAGTTGAAAGACAACACAAAAACCTTAATTTCACTCATGGTTAGTGGTTGTGTGAAGCCATACTGTATATTGTAAAAAATAAAAAATAAATAAACCTGTTATGTTTATGCTTTTCAACTAGAAACTAGCCAAAAGAGTAAACTCAACTCTTTGGCAATAAATGGCTTCACACACCCACTAACCATGAGTGGAAAAAAAGATTGTGTTATCATTCATATTCTATGAAAAATGATCAAAAGATTAAACAGGTATGTAAACTTAATAGGGTATGTACACTTATGAGCACAACTGTGTGTAATTACCCAATAAAAAATATTCAAAGTTCAGGTTTTTTATAATTTCTTTTTTGATATAATTAGCCATGTTTTGGTCCAAGACGTTTAGCAAAAAAGGAAAAATCATGAACCACTAACTAGGGACAGTGAAATATATGAGTATAGTATGTGCGTGAGTGTTTGCTGCAGTCATAGTGAGAGAGCGCTGCAGGTCGCACATGGAGGCGGAGACAGGATGTGGTTTGGGCGCGTTGACTGCAGCAGAGATCAGCCTGTTTTACTGACACCTCGGAGCTAAACTTATTGTGTGCAAATGTTTATTGTAATCCTCGCTCGGTTTTAAATAAGCAGACCACATTAGTTCAAACTGAAATTTCCCAACTAAATAGGAGGAAGACAGATGGATATTTAACACCATAAGTCTGTCAAGAGTTTGCAGCGTCTCGCCTTAAGGTGGAGTGGAGTGGACTTTTGGAATATTCTAGAGGACCATATCAAAGCTTGTACACATTTGGTGCAATTCAAAAACTTCATAAAAATTACTCCCTGCTTAAATATGCACAGGATGTTTGTGGAGATACTTGAGTATTTGGAAATGTTTTCAGATCATAAACGATGACACTTTGTTTCTCATTTTATTTTGTAAGACTAAAAACAACACATTTAGTTAAAATCTATTCCGTTTTTTATTTTTGTACGAGCATAAACGGAAATACTTTATTTGTCATGTTTTCTCTGTTCTCCTTTTACTTTGTAAGACAATAAACCATCGTTTGCACTAATGTGCTTGGATAGCATCCGCTCTTGCATTCTATAAACCTACTGTATGTAAAACTGCACTACGCTGTATCATGAAAAGAAGGGGTAGGATTCTAGGAGTTCAGTGAACTTCTACCTACTCCTTTGGACTGTATCAACTTGGTATTCCTTTCCTTTTGCAAACTATGTTTAACTCAAATAATAAGCACTTTGTCTCAACCCTGTTGTCTTTTGAAGCGCATTGTAAAGTTGCAATTACCGTTAAATATGTCAAAAACCAATACGAAACGAACGAAAATATGTCAAAGCCAAATGCGGCCCTCAGACCAATTTCGGTGGCCCTCAAGCCTAATAAAGGTGTGGGACGCGGTTAAACGTCTCTTGAATACAGATAATTGAATGTTTGAATGCACTGATCACGGCTCTGTGGCCCGTCATGCTGCATACATTTCCGGCCCTCGGTGAAAAAGGTTTGGACACCCCTGGGTTAGGGTTAGGGCTAACCCAAAAGCATTTTTTTTTTTCAATATTTATTAAAAGAAATATAAAAATTGAAATGAATGAACTAATTGTAAGTGATGCAATGTTTGTTTCTTCATTTGAGTCCAATAAACTTGTCCCACTGGCACATTTCATGTCATTTAACTCACTCAAATCAAGGCCAACAAACTTCTTCCAAGAACTATACTCACTGCTTGATGGGTTTTTGCAGTGTAGTCTCTTCAAATGGTCATGATTTCAGCTCATTCTTATTGAACTATAATCTAGCAGAAATTATTTGACATTTGATATTTTTAGTTGTGTGGTGGCTTGTCATGCCATGGTGATGCTGGGTCCCCACACTGTCCCAGTTGAGAACCACAGATCTAGATCAGTGGTTTTCAACTGGTGCAGCTTTGGGACTAGGGTGACCACCTCAAACTGCAGTGGAAGCGGGACAAGTCATGTGACACGGTGGGACACGGAGGGACAGACATGAGAAATTAAAACTTAGATTGCATGAGGATCAGTGCTGTCTGTATGTGTGATTTGGGGCCTTCGCTATTTTGGCCCCAAATCACACATACAGACAGGTCACAACGTTAGGACACAGTATTTTACAGTTGCAATTCCTCAAACAAGTAAATGCATTTATCAACAAACCTGCAGCTGAATGTGCTTTGGAGTGTACTCTTTTTTAGTGTTATGAATTTTACAGCATAAAATATCAATACATTTATTATAAAACAACAGTAATGCTTTATTTTGGCACAATTTATTTAATGACTCAGAAACACTGGTGGATCATCTGTCATTCTGATGTAACTTCCTGTAACTTTGGGATATTCTTTTTCTCTGGCGACCCAGAGTTTCTTTTATTTTATCCAGTGTACATAAAAGATGTTTATACAGTTTTATTATTACCTGTTCGCAAACTTATTTTCTTCTTTGATGGCACATTTCCTGACTTTCTGCACAGCCCGACCCCCGCCCCATGTGTGCCTGTGTGATCTTATCTTAAGAGCTGTTGCAACAAGTCAATTCCTCCATTGTGAGATCAATAAAGTCTTATCCTATCTTAAACCTTCAGAATATTGTTGATTAAAGCTACAATAAGCAGATCCGTTGTCCAGTCCTGCCATGTTATATTCTCACATTACTGTACATCAGGGGTCGGGAACATTTTTAGCTAAAAGAGCCAAAAAGTTAAATATATTAACATTTATTTCCATGAGAGCCTCATTTTTTTTTACTCTGAAAAACATGTGAGTTATCCAATACATACTATGGGATAACTTTATGTTTTTACATGTTGGAAATTTGGTTATGACCAACATTGGATTTTATGCATTTGGACCATAATGCACTGCTCTGGATCTATAGCTGGACACATGATGTGGTTGTCATCAGGAGAACCCTAAACAAGCCCACACTGCTTTCTTTTTATTATGAAATGTAACCCCTATTATTCATTGTGTTAAAGGCACTATACCTGTTTTTTTAACTACAAACAATGAAAGCGGGAGCAAGTAAATTAAATTGATAGTTGTGGTCCAAGCGCATTCCTAACTTTCCTAACGCATTTCTAAAATCTCATTTCTTCACAGAGATGAGTTTATGAGCAAATTTCACAACTTGGGGGGTCACTTTTGAGGATCACCGTCAGAGAAATTCGAGAAAAGTAGCCTGCAAACTCATGAACTTGATTTAAAATGCTTTATATTTAGATGCTCAGTATAATTTACACAAATAAAGTTTACAATTTACTAAAGGAGGACAAAACAAATTTCATTCCTCTCCTAGGTAAAAATCAGGTATAGTGCCTTTTAAGAAATGCCAGCTAAGATTTATCTGAGAGCCACATGCAGTCATCAAAAGAGCCACATCTGGCTCCCGAGCCATAGGTTCCCTCCCCCTGCTGTACATCATGTTCCACCTTCAAACATGCAGCTAACTTTGTGCTGCAGAAGCAGAGACGAAAAGCAACTTTTAAGCAAAGAGACGCGCTCCGCACCTGCCCCACCACACCCCTCATCGGCCCCGCCCTCACCTGCCCCACCCCTCACTTGCCCCGCCCCTCACCTGCCTCACCGCCATGTATACACAACAGACACGTGCAGGGATCGCAAAATGAATGTAAGACGCAGCAACAGTGAGCGCGCCACTAGCTCAGAGTTTAGCATTATGAAAGTTTACAAAAGACGGTGAGATTACTGTAGATACTGAAAAATACATGTCCTACTGATTCAGCTGCAGTTGTAATCCTTATGAAAAAATGGTCACCTACTGATTACAAAAAGTCATACAGAATAGCTTAGAGTAAAGACTGTAAAGTTTGAAACGAAGAATTAATTTTGAGATAATGGTCGTTGACGTGACAGTTTCCCATATACAGTAGTTCCATTGAGAAATGTTGAATCAGTGAATAGTTACACTCCTTAGATTAGGTAATTTATTTGTTTCCAGGTGAAGGTTTTTATGCTAAGAGAAAACTGGACCAAAACTTGGAAAATGCAGTGTCTCTTCTTAAAGGAACACCACGTAACAGTTCATGCAATAAATAGAATAAAATATAAGCATCTACTTTATTAAAGATATTTTTTGACACTGAATTTAAACAAAAAATAACCTTAGTACCTGTTTACCAAGTTTCTCAAAGCGCTACACTATTATTCATTCACTCCATAGTGGCGACGGAAGCGAGGCTACAATTCCGCGCCATCGGCCCCTCCGACCACCACCGACCATTCGCTCTCTCACTCTCATTCATTCTGACCTATTGTACATGTTTTGAGTCGTAGGGAAAACCGGAGCACCTGGAGGTAACCTACGCAGACATGAGGAGAACAATGTAAACTCCACACAGAAAGAATGGGGCCCCCGTCTGGCCCGGGAATCGAACCCGGGACCTTATTATAATTATAATTATAAATGAAAGAAATCACTTTTTCAATTTGACAAATCATAGTGAGTTCATCCCATTTGAGCCGGATTTTGTTTGGTCACTGCCATATTCATGCGCTGAGAAAGTAGTCCCAAACCTGTGTATTTAAGAAATTTTACAAAGAATAATGTATGCATGTATTTTTGAATAAATATTTTAAGTTACAATTTCAAATTGACTGACATTTGCAGCACTTTTGAGGTAAAATTAAAAAATGTACATTCCTTATTTAATTAAGCTCAAAACATTGTGGCAAATATTTGACAATTTCTTCTTGCAGTCTAGACCAAATGCACAGCTCTTCCTCCTTAAAGTCTAATATTAGTCATATGGAACTTATATTTTGGACATCTCTGACCTCACTTCTGCATTTGTCACTTCTGCTTATCTTTTCTTTTCTTGTGAATTCTCAAGTTTTGTAGATAGTTGTGTAGATGCGTGTGGCGTTTAGGGACAGGAAGCAGCAGATCGCGGAAACATGAGTCTGGTTAAAGCTGTCACTTCACGCCCCGTGGGTTTATCTCACTAATCCGTAAAGGGTATATTTAAATCCAAAATACATAGAAATTAGGAAGATGTATGATAAAAATGTGTCTTTCTAATTTGAACTTAAAATAAAGATACACTGCAAATAAAGCTGGGGGAATGGGGCAACCCTGTCTGCACCAGGATTTAATTACTATTTCACATACATACATACATACATGCATACATACATACATACAGTACATACATACATACATACATACATATATACATACATACATACATACAGTAAAAAAGTTACTTATTATAATTTGAACTGTAAATGATGTGACGAATAATTAAGTTGGGGTGGAGAAACCCTGTCAGATTCAGTATTTTGTAATTCATTTCCATAGAACAATAATAAAATTAACATTTTCTTTGAACTGTGAATACTACTACTACTACTACTACTAACAACAACAATAATAATAATAACAAAAATAATGATGTGATAATAATAAGTATCTACGTTTTGAACGGTAAACAATGAACACATTTTAATTGAGTGATATCAATTTGAAACTTTTGCTGTGTATTACTGACATAAATATAAGAAATACTGTACATTTATTGCAAGTTTTCTGTCACTTTATATTTTCATATAAACATAAGGCCATTTTATGCATGAAAAATACCAAAATTGTTCCTATTATTGGCAACGAAATGTAAATAATGGATAGAGCCAGGTTTAAATGTGTAGTTTGATTTTGCTGATGTTACAGAAGGGATTTTGTATATATTGTTTAGTTTTTAAATAAGCTAGTTATTAGTGACAAAAGCTGTAAATCAAATTTCACGTTTTTTTTTTTTTTTTGGGGGGGGTGGTCATAACTCAATAAATCAGACTAGGAAGTAAATATTTTAACCCTCAGGACACACCTTCAAAATATAGTTAAGGCCAAGACTGTAAAATTTTATGGAGAAACATTAAATCAGTGAATAATTGCACTCCTTATTGTAAAGATTAGGACATTTATTTGTTTCCAGGTGAAAGTTTATAATGGAACAATGTACCTTTGCTTGTCATGTCTCCCCTTAAATAAGGTTAGGGAGTTTAGGATTTATTTGTGATTAATTATAAATACTTTTATTTATTTTTTTTAAAGATTTTTGTGAAAATATTTTACTTTTATACAACACAATAATGAAATCCTATCTTAAATCCATAAATCATGTTAATATGTTATGTTAGTGTTAGTGAATGTTAGTTCAACATGAAAAAGGAGTTTGAAAAAATATGTGGCGCATTAAACATCTCCGTTCCACTGACTCACATCAGCAAATGTCAAAGCAGAACAGGAACACACTGCTCAAATATCACTTTGGATCAGATAAAGATACAGCATATATTTCAAAGATTATTGAACACTATTTCCCCCCTCGTACAGTTATTTTGTTTAAGCTATGAGTTTTACCAAACACCACCAACTCCACATTTTTCCAAAAATAAACAAAATACGTGATATGCAGCTGGATTTGACTGTTTAGATTAAAAGAAGAAACATGTAATACTAAGATAAAAGAAGTTACCATAATTACAATATAACAAATAATTAAATACATGAAAAATAACATTTTCTCTTGAATTGCAACCAGTTGAGAAGCACCTTCGAATACATGACATTGAATATAAGACAGTACTTACAGCTGCCCAGACCAATGACCCCAGCCCAGAGGATGAGGAGCGTGAGCGCCATGTCGCGCATCACAAACTGGAAAAAAAAATCAAAAATAATAATCTGACAAACCTAAAACAAACAACTATTTGATTAGAAGCTACATAAATGCGCAGTCTGTCACTTGCCGCTGAGTGCTTCCTGGACTTGTTCACCAAACCTGTAGCTCTTAGAGCGAAGGGGGGGGGGGTTCTCATACGGCACCAAGAACAGGAAGTGCTCGCTGCCATTTCAAGTGTGAAACCGCGCTCCGTTCAGAGACCTGCACAGTGCACCAAGGCAAGCAAATGGTGGTTGACATTTAACACATTCATCAAGGCACGAACAGAAGGTGAAGTAGGCTGCATTCATGTGACTCACAACACTCTAATGTTCGATATTCAAAAAACATGTGCATGATGTTGGCCAGTAGACAGGACTATCAGCCAAAAGAATAATATGGCAGGTTTGTGAATCACTATCAAATGCACAGAACCAACATGTGACTTCTTCCTGGACCGTCAGACTGTAGCGTCCAACTGCTCCCTTGCAAACTTGCATTGACTTATTAGCAGGTTCAGGCCCGTCGACAGGGGGGGTCAAAGGGGTATGTTGTCCCCGGGCCTCAGGACCAGGGGGGCCCAGCAAGGAGCCCATATTATATTTTCCCTTGTTCTGCATGATTCTTTAAAAAAATATATATATACCATTACTTGCTTTGACATGTGTCTTAATGCGAAAAATCATCTCAACAACTCGGGATGGTTTATTTTGGTCCATCTTAAAGTTTTCCTTGAATGCACACTCCCCCACTAAACACAAATGAAGGAGTGTTTTTTAACCTGTTAAACCCTATAGGACCCAAATTTGACACGGGTTGGGGTTTAAGAGGTTAAGCAGGACCAAAGGAAGAGAATGATGAGAGAACAGTGGTGCAAAATTGTGGGAAAGGGCCCCAAAATACAGCCTATAAAATGATGTATTTTAAAAATGCTGCAGCAAACAGGTAAGGGTTGGGTTGTGGGGGGCCCATGAGAAACCTTCTTGCCCCGGGCCCCACCAAGTCTGTCAACTGCCCTGAGCAGGTCTCACACAAATCCAAAAATATCTGAAGATAACGTGGTGGACAGCGAGTTACTGATGGCAGGTCAGTGGCAGTGTGATAAAAACATGATGTTAGATGTGAAAACTGGCCTGGAGCAAACGGCAGTGTTGATCGAGGTAGGAACTAAACCATACCTCACTAGTCTCTCCAGAAAAGCATTATAGAATGTGGTCATTATCTTTGAACTTACACCAAACAGTCTTAACCTCTTAAGCCCGTGGCAGTTTTTTTCCAAATTTGGTCCACATATCCTCTGAAGGCTTTAACAGCTTGTAAAATATCTAAAATGTTCATATTGCTCTCATATGATATGAA
>OMNZ01108015.1:0-16543 GCA_900303255.1 Lesueurigobius sanzi
TCACAGGAATAGGGGTTAGGCAAAAAAAGTTTATACTTCAGCCTAAAATCCTTCGGTCATGCATAACTGTCACATATTAAAAAAAAATGTGTCAAACACTTTGTAAGTATTCTAATACTGAATATGTTCTTTGTTTTGTATGTGGTGACCGAAAATTTTTTATAAACTAACAAAAAAAATATGCTATAGAGCATCGTAGTCCCGCCCACCAGCTCGTCTGTACACACGCCTCGGTGCCAGGAAGTAATAATCCAATTCAAATTCTCCATAGACTTTTCGAAAAATTGTAATTGTACGAGTTTAAAAGCACGACGGAGGATAATCGGCTACGTGCTAACTGCTAGCCATAGCGCGGACATTTTACAAGCAAGAAAATACCCAATACTTGAAAACAGGGCGAAATATTTTTTATAACTTTTTAGTTTATAAAGTGTTGGATACAATTTGCATTTATTATTGTGTGTTTTATGCCCATAAGTCTCCACGTAGCTGATTAGCTGCTATCCGGTACCGAGGCGCGTGCGTGTACAGACAGCTGGTGGGTGGGACTACGATGCTCTATACAGGTAGCAGCAAGTCCAAATTAATGCTTTTTAATGCCCAAATACTACATTTTTAATGCCACAAACGCCATAAATTAGTGCGGATTTAGTATTTATTTCCAAAATTTGTTACAATGGAGAACCTTTCAACAGAAAAGAAACTTTTGCAATAATATTAGTTGAGCAATGTCATTATTTTCCAAGAACTTTTGATTTAATGCCAGTTTGATTTCTATTTAATGCTTTTTAATGACATTTAAGGCCTTATTTTTGACAATTCATTTAATGCTTTTTAATGTTTCCATTTTTTCAAGGGAATTTTAATTTAACCTTAATTTATGCCTATAGGTGTAATGAGATGCTTTTGTTTTTCTTATTTTTAGTAAAAATAATTTAAAAGAATTTTACATTTCAAATCTAGGGAAACCAGTCTCATTTCAAGAATTTTATAACTAGTTTTTGCGATAAACAATAGTTTTCTGTTTGGCGTCATGAAACATTGAAATGAAAATGAGCCAGTCTTTTGAACGGCTCTTTGCAACGAACGGCTCCCAAAGATCCGGCTCCCATTAAAGAGCCATAAATCCCTATCACTGCTGTTCGCCATGAGAGACCATAATGCCCCAGACCATAATGCCCCAGACCACAGAGCTCCTCGGATCATTCAGGTGCTCAAACCCCAAAATCCAGGTCCACCTTGATTTTTTTCAGTTGAACTCTATCCAGAAGAGAATAATGGATCAACATTATGTGAATTTTCCGTTTGGAGATTTTTCAAAACCAGCGATCAGACGTTACGACATCACGACATCAAATTACACGATGTGAAGATAGATGTTTGGCATTCATCGTAGAAGTTATAAAGTCTGTTTTTCCATTCAGCCAGTGATCGCTGTTGAAACCAGTTTGGAGCTAGTTTCTCATGTTACGCTGGCACCTTTCACCACATATATACAGTCCACATACTGTATATATATATATATCCTCATCTGACCCACTTCTCTTTTTAACACACACACTTAGCCGCTGGCAAGGATGAAATGGCTTCTCAGATTTCCATCTTCCTGCATGTAGGAGGTCAGCGAAGGAAGGAATATTTTTGGGGAGTCTTGAAGTCTTGAATCAAAACCATAGGCGTGTCCAAACTCTTAGGTCTTTCAATAAAGTGCTTTTGCTTTACAGTGTGCTTCATCTATCAGGTCTTTGTTGCTACTTAGTGTTCCTTCCCAGGCTCAGAGTGGCACTGAGCGGTTTCCTCTGATCTTGTTCATATTTGCGCAGAACAAAGTCAAAGTTGGCAGTGGTGGACATGGCGTAGAAGACGTTAGCTTTGTCCGGTATGAGCAGATCTGGGAACGGAGTGCAAAAACAAGACTTACTTTTCATGCTTTTACACGTGTATTTAGCCAACTATCAATGCTGTGAAAATGTAGAACTGATGCGAACCTCTTTCCGCTGAAATGACCTGCGTTAGTGTGAAATCGGAGCAGCTCATGTGTTCAAGGTGATGCTTCTCCAATGCCTTTTGGATCACTTGGGCCGTCTTGTCTTGGCTCGTCAGCTACAAAAAATAAATAAACAAAACAATTTCTTACCATGATAAATATGAACTTTTCTTAAATTCATAGGTGCTGGTTGTGGATGTGGTATACTATTTGTGTGAACACTACCTGGGGTTAATAGCTGAGGCACTAACACAATTACAATTACTACTTCTAAAGATTTAAGTTTGTTTTTTTAGTAACACCATGAGAGGGTCAGCGGCTACACAGCCTTATGGCACTTGTAGTTATACTATTAAAATACTACAATGTTGTTGAATTGAATTTTGCAATTTGACACCCTCTCCAGCAGATGGTGCCCTTGACCAGTGGTTCCCAACCTTTATTGTATCGGGTTCCCCCTTGGACTCCATGGTTTTGTTGATTAGTTACAAATTTGATGACTATAACTCCTATTTATAAGTTAAGTGTCTGCTAAATACTCTCGAACTCTCATTCTCTACAGTGAAATGCTTTAAATAGCTTCTCTTTCAACATAATAATCAAATACGATTCTGTTTTAACTTATTTTGTTTATCTGAAACTATTCCAAGTGCCAAGTTCTGAGGTCCTTGTACCCCTGGTTGGGAAACATAGCCCTGCACAACCACTTCAGTCACCCATGACCACAGACCAGAAAACTCATACTTTTCCTTCAAAGTCCTGTTCATGTTGAGGAAGAACTACACTCCTATGCATGTACTGTAGTATGTACAAACATGCACAATAGAGGTCAGGATTGTGTTGTCATATCGCAAAATATTGTAGCATTTGCAGCAGATTAAGAAGGTAAAAATACTGGAGTTATTGTTCATATAAAAGCATTTTGACACTAGAGTGTATTGTATTTACCAGCAGTGACTCAGCAGCTAATGGGCTGTTCCACGCCTCTTTTCTCCACTTTTCATAATGTTTCTGTCTAATGTTAGTCTATGGACAGCGTTTGCTAGCGCCCACAAACATGGCAGACTGCCATGGTGACAGCTCATTATGCAGAACTCTGCTTGGCCAGAGATCTCCAACCAGTAGCTCAGGGGCTACCGGTAGCTCGCCATCCCTTTCCAAGTAGCTCGCCAAAGGTTTTCTACATTTCTACAAGTAGCAGTAGTAATAAGTCAAATTTTAGAATCATTTTCTTCTTGTTCTGAACATGTTGAACCCACTCTTCAAACATTTAGAGCAATATAGTTAAGTATAAAGCAGAAACTTTAGTTGTTTTAATATACTGTGGTGAGTCATCGTCTTGGCTGCAGGTGAACTCTCACAGTTAAGGTGGCCACACACTAGAGGATTTTTAATCTTTTGAAACTAAAGATCTGTGCAAAGCCCACACACACTTAAGGACAGACATGAGGACACACATACACACACATGAGGAGTCCCACCACAGATCATGCCATGAGAGAAAGTTTTCATTGAGCCACGCCGCCTAAGACTAAAAATCTGGTTAAAAATCCTCTAGTGTGTGGCCACCTTTACTCGTGTTTCTTTGATCCATCAGTAGCTGTCTACCATTTTTGTTACATTAAAGTAGCTCACGGGGTCAAAAAGGTTGGAGACCCCTGTGCTCGGCACTTCTGACCATGATCCTGACATGATCTGGAGATGGGTCAGCGCTGACAGCTCCTGACAGGTTGGCTCAGGTTGAAATGGACAATGGGCCTCATTCACGAAACAAACTTACGCACAAATTTGTTCTTAAGGCCGACTTAAGAACTTGTTCTTAGCTGAAAGAGCTCTTCTGGAAGAACAAATCCTAAGAACAGTCAGGAGGACTCTTACGCACAAAAGATCATCTCTCTTTAAGAACAGTTTTGTTTTCTTAAGAACGCTTCGTGAGTCAGACTTAAGTTTTTCTTAAGTTTCTCCTAAGTTGTACTTAAGAACTTTTTCTTAAGAAAATATTCATGAATGAGGCCCAATGATCCCATGGGGGACAATAGAATACATCTTAACCTTAAACTTCTTTTTACAAACAATGAAAGATGGAGTGAGTAAATTAAAGTGATAGCTGTGGTCCAAACACATTTCTAATATCCCAATTCTTCACGGAGATTAGTTTATTCACTTTTCAGGGTTTCTGTAACAGTACTACTAACAAAACCAGTCTGTAAATTCATAAAAGTGATACAAATGCTGTATAATTAGATACACAGAACACATTTCGTTCCACTACTAGAAAAAAATCAGGTATAATTAGGGCCTTCTTACCAGTATACTTTTGTACATGTTCCCGTTGTTGTGGCCCAGGTCCACACTGATCCGTATGATGCAGGAGTCGGCCACTTGTCGGTTGTAGACGGGCAACGAGGTCATGGACGAGGAGCGCTTGTGTGAGCCCAGGGGAGTTTTGGGACGAGCCCCTCCACACTCTGAGGCGGCGGAACAGAGGGAGTCCAGCTGGGTGTCCGAGGAGGAGCAGGAGGGCATGGGGGCGCGAGGAGGCATCTCGCAGCAGGGGAAGTCCGGTTCACTCCCGCACGAGCTGGGATAGGTCTGTGGGAAACAAAAAATGGCTTTATGAAACAGAACTAAGAAAAACGAAGGATGTGTGATGATTGCGACTATCCGTAAAGGTGTATTTTTTTTAAACCTTTATTTGGATTTTAAAGACAGATACACAAAAACAGACACACTGCTGACAAACAGGGTAAAAAAACAGACAAAAGGCAGCGTAAAGGTGTATTTTGGAGGAGAAAAACAACAACAAGAGCTTTGAGGTCATGAAAACATCTAAGAAGAACTAGCTGGGGTTGATTGACATGAAAGGGAATCCTTGTTTGTCGAGCAAATGTTATGTCAAACAGTAATTGACAGTGTAAAGAAACAAAGAAACACAGGCTAATTCTGGAGACAAACAAACCTCTCGTCAGAGCAAGTCTAAAAGCAGGTCAATTGTTACTTGAGTTTTAAATGGTACCTACAATATTTTAGAGCAGTTGTTCACAAACTAAGGATGGGTGAAAAGCATCTAACTAAGTCTTAATTTTTGTTTTTTGAATTACATAACAAGCCAGTCAGCTGTCCTCTTTGTAAGCAGGCGGCTTGAATTTATCGACCTTTGCTACACATTTATAAGTTTCAGCCTCCATTAAGAAAATCTGCTGACTTCTATGAAAGGAGCCTACGTGCAGGGTGCTTCTAAGAATCACTTCAAAGTTCACTATTCTCGTGCTGACGGAGGCAAAGACAGCGAAGGAGAGCTGAGGAAGCACATGGAAACTGGACTGACAACAACAACAACAGGTTCAGAGAAGCATACTGTTACCTGCAGCGGGATGGAGTTCGGAGAGGACAGATCTTCCATTTCAGACCCACTGGACCCAGAGGAGGACACACTGATCTGGTCTGGGGGCAGCTTTTTGGATCCTTCGCTCATCGCACGAAGACTGGAGACAAAAGTGAACAATCAAAAATGTGTAGTGTAGTGTAAATGTATTGTGATTTACACGACAGAAGATGTGTAACGTAGATTGTGCTAGATGAGCACCAAAGTAGTTTTCATCTCGCAGACTCAGTGTTATGATCAAAATGTACTGTGTTTTGTCATCAAGTCCGAAAGTCTTTAGTTGGCACTGCAAATCTGCCATTTTTTTTTGCACAAATACCGGTTCACAAACCTCAAATACCACCCGCCCCGTTACTACACACTCCCAAAGATCCAAACTGAAGCATAAACCCACAGAAAAAATACAAGATTTGGTGACAATGTGTCAATTTGTCACTGACATCTCTATTGTTTCTTATGGGTAAAAAACAGGCATATTCTTCGGAAAAAAATGATGTCATGATGAGTAAGATGTCTCGGGGCATTCATTTGAAGCCTGAGGGTTCAGAAAATGTGCTGAAGTTTGAAATTATATTTTGAATGGCTTTTATAATAATCTGTTGAAAAAGATGTCATTTCAATGGAAGTCTATGGGGCGGCTCCAGGTGCTTTACTGAAATGGCCACTACATAAACACATTTTGACTCAGAAACAATTCCTTTGGGTCATCTCTCACAGATCACTGGCTGCACCAACCAGACCACAAATGTCCCATTTTGCATTAAAAATATTTAATATTATAATTTTTTGGTTTTTTTGGAAATAAAGTACAGCAACTTTGTGACATAAAGTTGGCAATGAAAAGGTTAAAAATGTTTAAAAGTTATAATTATTTTATATCTACGGAAAGAGGAGGGTCAGACCTTTTAAATAAAAAAAAGTAAAATAAAAAAAAAAAAAATTTGTGATACTTTTTTATGCTAAGGAACCAGCTGTGTACAATGGGATTAGAATTAAAATGACATGAAATTATTTTAGATCACTCAAAAATATGCCACCTGGGAACATTTCACCCAATTTGCATTAAAAATGAAGGAGTTATACAAAAAATAAAATGCAAAAAGCACAAAAATGTGCCTAGGTGTGTTAAGAGGGTTAAACCAACAAACAGGAAAAGCAGCTTTAATCTTGACTACTAAATGTTATGCAATAACATTTCTTGTACTAAAATGTCTCTGGTGTATTGACATTATTATGCAAGTCAACCTGTCAACTAGAAAGACTGTGTGCTTAGCAGAATATAGTGTTTAAACAGGCAAACGATCCTTACAAAGAGAGTTTCTTTGTGATGGAGCGGTGGCTCCAGGCGTTTGGTGAACTGAGGTCCACGGGTGGCTCCAGCTGCCGGGACAGTTCATAGCTGCAATAGAGAAACACAGGAGCTCTGTTCATTAACTCAGACATACTCGAGGTCTGCAGATTTAACAAGGATAACATGTAGCATGTAGTGTTTGTGATTGGATGTTGTGAATCGAATGCCATAGACAAATTCTGCCATTTTTGTTCCAGGACCAATGTTACAGCAGCCAATCAGGGGTCAGTTGTGCTAGATAAGGGGAGGGGCGTTCTACTTTGAAAACTTGAGATGTCGTGACAAAAATGAAGTTCAGGAACAGGGAAATCTTTAAGGTTAGGGCTAGGTTTAGGTTTAGGTATATTTTCACACAAACCAAGACCAGACCGTTCCCTGTTCCTAAAATTTTTGTCATGACAAGTTTTCACCCCTGATTGGCTGGCTGTAACATTGGTCCTGGGCAAACAAATGTAACAATGGCCCTGGACTCTTAATTACTTGGTGATATCAGATCGTCCGCAGAAAATACAGACACACAAGAAAATTTGCCCTTGATTTGAGAAAAAAATTTTCAAGAAATCTGCCAATGAGCTAAGTTTTTCACACTTATATTCAGGGAGATTTCTTGAAATTAGCTGCTCAAATCAAGAGCAAATTTACTTATTTCAATAAACTTTTACCTTAGTTAAAGGGGCTATACCTGATTTCTTTCCTAGAAGTAGAATGAAATTTGTTTTCCTCCTCTAGCATATTGGCAAACTCAAAAAAATTGTGGAAATAATACAGTGAATCTAAATATAAAGCATTTATTGTCAATTTCATGGTTTGCAGGCTAGTTTTCTTGTATTTCTGTGACTATGAGCCAATAAAGTGACCCTGCCAGTTGTGAAATGTGCTTATAAACTCATCTCTAAGAAGAAACAGGATTTTACAAATGTGTGAGGAAAGTTAGGAATGTGTTTCGACCACAACTATATATTTATTTTAGTGTTGTTCCGATACCATTTTTTCTCATCCGATCCGATACCGATATTTGGACTCTGAGTAGTCGCCGATACCAAGTAGTTCTCCGATACCACAGTGTGAATAAAAACACGCCAAAGCCCATTGCATATGGCTCATTCTGCATATAAAATGTATTCTGTCACTGTTCTGTTTCCACTCTAAAGATTAAATGAAGGCAAACAAAGAAACACAAACGTATATGCTGTGATCTTTAGAGGATTTTGTGTCCGCAGAGCCCAGAAAAACACATTGTAGTATCGGATAGGTTTTGGTTCAGGTACTCGCCGATACCGATACTTGAAAAATCTGTGGTATCGGCATGAAATCCGATACCAGTATCGGTATCGGAACATCCCTAATTTATTTTACTTGGTTCCTCTTCCATTATTTGCAATTTTTAAAATGATGAAAAATCAGGTATAGTCCCTTTAATAACATAAGCACAAAACAATGTTTTTTAAAGGAGAGAAATACACAGTGTCACAATAATTTAACTTTTTTGTATTTTTAAAAATCTCTATTGGTTTAGCCTGAACAAACAACTGAACAATTTGCATGTTTGGGTCCACAATGCCATCGTGCTCTGGGTAAAAATGTCAAAAAGCTTGTGTCATGTGTTACTAATGTACGTATGAGAGCGTTTTTAAGATCATTGTGAACTTGTAGGAGCGATGTAGAGTCAACACGCCCTCAGTCTGTAACTATGTGGAATCCTGATCTTGTGAACATCGGATTACATAAGCCACACTTGGAGCCGTGTGAGGCGCTGTTTGTCTGCGCACCTCTCCTGGTCGGACAGCAGCTTGTGTCCCTGTATCCAGGCCGTGACCTGGGGATGCTGGTGGAGGTTGTACAAGGAGCAGGACGCCTGCAGCTGCCGGATCTGCGACAGGACCTCGAACTCCTGCGCAAAGATCGCAAAGCGGCGGCAGACAATGTTAGCTTATTCCAATGAGACAGACGTCAATAATTGGTTGGTACACAGAGTTTTTGGACATGTAGTGAAAAAACACATGCAAAAGTGTTGAGTTACGTAAGGAAGGAGTGAAATGTGGAAGACTGCTTACCCGTCTCCGCTTCTCAAAGTTTATGAGGCCGCCCTGCGAAACCAAAGATGACAGAAAATATTGTAAGAATGTGGAAGCAAATACTAACATACATACAAACATAGTCATACTTTACAAATAGTTTTGAATATTGTTATTGTTCATTCACCACACACAAATTTGCTTGGGTTTTGCAAATGTTTTCAGGACAATATCCACATTTGGAAAGGAAAAAGGGAACATTGAAATGACATGCATGCACAACAAAGTAACATTTTATATTAGTATTTATTTATGTTTGTGTAGGTTCTCAGTCGTACAGGAGTTGTCCATCGTAGGCAAAAATTCTTCAGTCTTCATCTGTACTCTGTAGTTGAAGAGTAGGACGTTTCGATCTTAGTCCAAAGATCTTAGCACCAAGAGAGGAGGGACTTAGAGGTTACTCCTCCTTCTGGTTTACTCTTAAGAGACCCACAGCGTGCTCAAGTCGTTATTAAGCTGATGACGATCTTTGGACTAAGATCGAAACGTCCTACTCTTCATCTACAGAGTACAGATGAAGACTGAAGAACTTTTGCCTACGAGAGTATTTATTTGTTTAAAAAGGTAAACTATTAACCATTTAAGTGAATAAAACAACTTTATATTAGTAGGGGTCGGAACCTCTGGGTACCTCACGATTCGATGCGATACGCAACACGTGGCTCACGATAACGATAACCTCACGATTTGGCGATACTTCGATATATTGCGAGTAATAACATACACGATATATCACGATAAAAAAAAAAAACTAAAACCTTTTTCAACATTTTTACTTTATAAACAACTACAAGCTCCATATTTGTTTATGATTTATATTTGTTTTCATATGCATTGAAAATAACCACAAGTTAATCTATATTCATGATGTTTTTAATAATATGCATGACGTCATCAAAATAATCAATATTCGCATAAAAAGGCATCGGTATCGTGTCACAAAATATCGCGATATATCGGGAAATCGATACATTGTCACACCCCTAGATATTAGTGCGTATTTGACCCTTTAGTGGCTCGGTGACTGTATGGCTGCATGCAGTGTTTCCCAATAATAACAGAGACTATGGCGGCCCCCATGGTCTAATTTTCTCCACCATAGTCAGGACAGGAAATTGTATTTTTTTGGTTCTTTCTTACCATAAGCATAAAAAAAAACCTACATTGTTAAAAGATTACTTCTCATAAGTACAAAGTGACATTTTCACAACAAAATGAATACTGGATTAAATGATTTATGGGAATACCACTTACACCACCAAAATCTCTTTTGAATTTGTGGGAAACACTGGGGCATGGGTGTAGGGTTTCTGGTGTTGAACCCTAAAAACAATTGATCCTGGAGCGTCATAGAGGCAAAAGGTGCCACGCTGCACCCATACATTCACTGGGTCATAAAAGGTCAAATACACACTAATATCAAGGTTTGTTTGTTTTTTAACATAGAGTTACATAGTGCAGCTTTAAATTGTTTTAGTTTTTATGTTGTTGTAAACATGAAAATATATAATAGCGTGTTTATTTAACCAGAAAATTCCCCCTGAGATTCTGAACCCCTTTGTAAGCTAGTCCTGGCCCCACATATATGAGGAAAACAGGTCAAATCCACAGGGAGCATGGTTACTACACACAAAAGTATGTTCTGCAAAGATACTGTTTGTGATTGAACAAACAAAAAAGCACTGCAGATTCAAGTGCTGCACATTATCACACTCATAAGAAACATTATTAAAGAGTCACTCTTATACGGGACCCCTCTTTGGGTATACTAGTGCTTTTAAATACCTCCACAGTGTCGGGCAGCGCAGTGTCCAGCATGGTTAGCACTGTCAGGTAAGTGCCCAGGTACGGCACGACCCCAGAGGACACACTCTGTAAAAAGCAAGCCACATCAGCACATGTTACTCACAGGTGTGTCCTAAATAACAATGTTTTGTACTGTCCAGAGTGAATCACAAGGCCCCATTAGCCTCACTGCGGTGGCTTCATGTTCTGTCCCCGGAGAATGCGCAGATGAGTCATAAAAGACAGTGGTCGGGGCTATTATTACCGACCCATATAATCCTAGTGATCATTGGAGTCGTGTGGAGCTAAAGATAGGTTTGGTGGGCCACAGATCCTCCTCCCACGCTCTGTGAATACAGCTCTCATGTGGCTTTTTAGCATTCATGTGGCACTTTTTCCTTTATTCAATACGCTTTCTCTAAAAGCTCCCTTAGGTCAGACACAAGATCAGATTGCAGATGTACTGTATTTCACAAATTGCCATGGCAACAAGCCGAGGTAGTCTTCTTTGGACAATATGTTTACACACAGTGTTGTTTACCACAGCTGAGGCAAGAAAATCTTTCTATCATTATCTTACTACGTACAACAATATTCACAATAACCAGATAATTATAAATTCCAAGAAGCCTTTTAATACATTTGATGCACCAAAAACACAGATACAGCTACAATAATGTGCATATTAAAACTTAATTTAATCAATTTTCTCTCAATGATTCCCCCCCCCCCCTTTATTTCACGTGGAGCGGCCAATTGAGATTTAAAAATCTGTATTTCAGGGGAACAAACCTATGAAAAAAAATCTGTTTTTTAGGGGAAGAAACCTATGGAGACATAAGGAAAACTTACAAAACTTGCACTGCTGCTTTATTTCTAGCATGCACTTATTACTAGTTATTACAAGTCTAATGCAACCCACGAGTCTATTTGATGAGACTGTAGAGCAGGGCTGCCCAAAGTCTTTTACACGGAGGGCCAAAATAGAAAAGTATTAGTGAGCGACTGGGATGAAAATCAGCACCTCCAAATCCGAGGCCATGGTTCTCGACCGGAAAAAGGTGGCCTGCCCTCTCTGGGTCAGTGGAGTGTCCTTGCCTCAAGTGGAGGAGTTCAAGTATCTCGGGGTCATGTTCTCAGTGAGGGACGGATGGAGCGTGAGATTGACAGAGGGATCGGTGCAGCGTCTGCAGTGATGCGGTCGTTGTATCGGACTGTTGTGGTGAAGAAAGTGCTGAGTCCAAAGACAAAGCTTTCGATTTACCGGTCGATCTATGTTCCTACTCTCACCTATGGTCATGAGATTTGGGTCATGACCGAAAGGACAAGTAGTGAACAAAGGGCCAAATGCAATACTGTTTTTACACAAAGAAAGACCAAATTCAACAAGATCTATGATTAAATAGACTAATAACTTGTGCTATTGAGTAGGACATGCAGCTTTGTTGCTTAGTAAGTAGTAATAGTCTATTCAGTCAAATTAATCAAAGTACACTGCGTAAAATGGCATCTTCATAAGTGAAAATTGAAAAAGAATATTTCATTCACCTTATATTAAGTCATTGTGACTTGCCAATAGAAATAGATTTTTATTCCTTTTTCAAGTAAAATTAAATGTACAGTATTTCCTTTTTTTTAAGGCCTGGTAGCGCAGTGGTTAGCGCTTGTGCTTCAGAGCTAGAAGGTCCCGGGGTCGATCCCGGGCCAAGGGCCCTTTCTGTGTGGAGTTTGCATGTTCTCGCTGTGTCTGCATAGGTTTCCTCTGGGTGCTCCGGTTTCCCCTACCACCAAAACACATGTACAATAGGCAGGATGAATGATGTCTGGGTGAGTGAATGGTGGTGATCGGAGTTGGTGCATGATGTGTGCAGCCACACCTCCGTCGGTCTGCCTCAAGGGGCAGCTGGTTACCACTGGACTGAATGCAAAATAAATCATCTCATGTAAAGTGCTTTGTGACTATGTCTGTGAAAGGCGCTATATAAACAAAGCTCTTCTTCTTCTGAGTGCAATAGATATTCAAGATGTTTTTTTTAGTTATTCTTATAGCAAAATGACTTATTCCTTTGACTTATTTTTAGATTCGTTTTTGCACTGTCCTCTCAGCACCACCTCGAGGGCCAAATGAAGCCCCTTGAAGGGACGAATTTGGCCCCTGGTTTCCACTTTTGCACCACTGTCATAGAGAGTTTGATATATATAATATGTAATTATGTAATTATGTAATTATGTAAAATGTAAATCAGTAGTGCTTGTAACTGGATGTGCTCCACTTCTTTCAGTCAGACCGTCGACTGAGCCACATCACATTGGATCATGTTCCAGCTGTATTTAAGAACGTGTCCTGGCAAAGTCTCAGCGCTCCGTAAGTCAAACCGGCTTGAATTTTACCCCGAAGCATGCCTCACCATCTGCCTGGAGATCGGACACCTCTTGGATATCTTTGGAGACACGCTATCCACGCTGGCCGGACTCCCCTCCTGCCAGACAGAGCCAGAGTCAGCACACTTCACAGAGTCTCTACTGCACATTAACTTCATGGTTTGTTTATTATACGTTGGGGAGAAAATGGCTTACAAAAGCATGTTAGGAAACTTACGAAACACAAGCCAACATTACACATTAACTTGAGTGTCCTGTTTATAGGTTTTCTTGTTAAAAAGTAAAGGACAATGTCAGTGCAAAGCTAGACTTAAGCGCTGCGTATAGAAAATAAAAACTTTACACAGCCATACAAGCCAGGAGTCAAAGAGTCATAGTTAGTATGCTTTACAGTTTCACACACATCATAACCTAGTGACAACAAAATACTTACATTCAGCTTGATCTAAAGTTTGATCTAATGTGGCATGTATAAGGCGACCAGATCTTACAACTTAAAAACTGGGACACAATTTGAGGATTTGTTGTGGAAGGGAAGCCAAATCTTCTTTTTTCCCTGCTGATTCTGCACCAATCACAGGGTAATGACAGCTTTGAGGCGATAAACAACTGATCTTTTTAATTGGTTCAGTCACTATAGAAAGTTTGTAGAAAGTAATTAAGTTTCAAGTTTCAAAAAAATGCTGCTTCGGGCATGGCACTGGTGAAATACTGGGTCACCTGGGACAGAGCTTGTGTATAACTGGGACAAGCCAATAGGTAAACTGGCACAAGCATGTACGCTACTTAATCTTTATTAGGACTGTATCTCGAAAGGCAGATTTTAAAGGACTGCAACGGTTACATGATTGACCCATTTTCACAATCTTTCACAATACCAACATGGCAGACATCACATACTGTATTACACAACATAGAACGCTTTGAGGTGAGTGCTATTGCTAACCAAAGGACATGTATTGCAGCAGTCTTTACAAGTCAATCCTAAAACATATACTGTAAACATTAAATCTGGAGAAACATGCCTGGTTTAAACTGGGTCATCTGGCGTATTCTTCATTTTTCCTCTACAGCTGCACACAAACAAACTATAGGCCCATGTTTCACTTGTTTGTAGTGTTTATAGGCCTGCTATATTCCACCTTTGCAAGTGCACATATCAACAGTGCTATTAAACAAGAAGATGGATATCTAGTCTGCACTCTTATCCTCTTATCCAAGAAGCTTTGCCCGTAGCACAAATGCTCTTAGTTTTGGTCAGCAGACATTTAAACCATCTCAACTACTCTCAACTTGCGCAGAAAACAAACAAGCACACACAAAAATATACAAACTTGCTCAGGGAGTTAAAGTTGAAAGAAAAAGAAAAGCCCCCAGGCCCAGGCAGGCACTCCTCCTCCTCCACCAGCGACAAAGCTCCACACTATATTCTTTCAAAACCTTTATTCAAAAGTGGCAAATAGCATATTGTTCTCATACGAGTTGAAATCAATATTTTTATTTGGGTCACGGCTTGTCATGATATTGACGGTGAATCCCAACACGACACCGGTTGAGAACTGCTGGGATAAGCATTAAATTACACCCGTATTGCTTCATAAATGAGTAATTGTGTTTGAACAGCTAACAGCTAGCCCTCATGCCACACGCCTTGTTAAAAAACTGAAATCTGGTTGACTTAGCACTGTGATTTGCACAACGTTTTGTAAAGAAAACTAAAAAAGCATCAGCTGAGATGTATATTGTTGATTTAGTGCAGTTCCAGAGTATGCTCGTGACACAGACGCCTGGAGGAGACTGAATGAAAGGGAACACACTGTGCCTTCAGCCTCCAGTTTCCTATTAAGACTAAAGACTAACCCACGCAATGATTTTGTGGAACAAGTAAAAGCACAGACATGGCAGACATTTTTGGAAATACATAATGTTTTGTTCCTTTCATTCCCCATCGATCATTCTTGCCGATGTGAAGGTTAATTTGTAGCATCTCAGACAATAGAGGTCAATAGTTTATAAGTTACTTACCACTTCCAGAAGCTCCCCTTTGCTCAGAACACAGTTTTCATCCGGGAACGTTTCACAGAGGTTTTCAAACGAGGCCATACTATCCCTAGAAGAAAAAAGAAAAATCTAAGTAAAGTAGGAGGATAAAGGAGGACACTAAGGAAATGTATTGACTAGGTTGTTTCACATAAGTATTGTTTATCAGTAATACTCGAATATCTTCAAGTCAATGGGTCCACAAAGCCACAGGTGTTTTCTGGACCAGATTTGAACAATTATAGAATAACATTTCTTTGGGTTTGTTTATTGACATGTCATTTGAAACCTTTCTCTGCTGCACAAACTAACAATGAAGAGTCTTGTGTAAATGATGGGCCAAATTTTGATAGTTTGACGTTTGCATAATATTATTTTTCTTCTCTTTTAACGTACATAGGGAAATCTGCATGCCACTTTATCAACTTTTTTTTTGTTCTCCATGTTTCCTACATGCTTGGTGTCAGACCGTCCAAACTTTTAAAACAATATTGCTGGTACTAATATTTATCATTTCAACCTCCTTGTGAACAGTTATTTTGAAGTTATTCATCATTAGACCCTTCAATAATTAACTTCCCCCATAATAACGGGAGTTTAATTGTTACACTTGATCACATGCTCTACGGCGTGGTGTTTACAGTCTTTGGGAGGTCTTCACCTTGTTTCCCTGTCCATGACCCGACTCCAAACACACTAGGGGCCTTTTCGAAACCGCTTCCTCCTCCCTTTTCCTCAGCACTAACACTTGATTTGCGCGTGTCCGCGAAGGGAAGGTCTATCCGAAACGGCCGAGCAGTGAGGAGAAGTGGCTGATCAGCTCCTCCACAGCAAAGTCAGCATCGATGCAGGCTTCATGGGTGTGTGTTACACTGAGAGCAGCCCCACGAGCAACACGCACCAAACAACTTCAGTTCCACTTCGTTTAGAAGCTTTAAAGTTTCAATTTGACCAATTATAAAGTCATACAGACTTTTGTCAAGGAAAAACTTGACGAACTTGTGAAAAATAACTAGAAAGGAAAGAATGCCAGGGGATACACGCAAAAAGACCACAAATAATAAACAAATAAAATAAATAAGTCTCAATCAACTTAAGTAAAAAAGGTTACATTAAATTAAAAACATTCTATGATTTACAATTTTCATATACTGTATGTAAATTGCTTTTTTGGTCCAAGCGCTTTGAGATAGATGACAAGTGCAATTCAAAATTATTAAGAACAACTGGGAAAAATAGATTTGTTGAAAATTTACATTTGTGGATATGAATGTGCTAAATATGATAATTGAATTAATATTATATATTATATAGACCGAAAAGGTTAACGCCCCCCTTTCGGTGACACCAGAGGCTCCGTTCATTGAGATTAATGGGGAAACATCGGCTGAAATCTTCACATTTACGTCTGAAAACAATTTATGCATTTTGTATATTTGTCTGATATAAGAGGTAAACAAATCAAGAGATTTTTTTGCTGTAGAAGATTCACAGAGCGGACAGTTGATGTTTTAAAGTGGGCTAAGGTTAGCAGGAAG
>OMNZ01108021.1:2567-40997 GCA_900303255.1 Lesueurigobius sanzi
ATATTTGATAAAAAGCCATCTGAATTTGATTAAAGGTAATGTGATAAAAGTACATCCGATATAAAAACTGACACTCATGTTGCTTAAAAACGAGGGTTTTGATCAATTCACAAATGGTTTCATCAGTTCAAGTCAGCTTTATCAAATCAAGGCTGCAATGTATTATTTCCGATGAGTCGGTTCTGTCCTTCTTTGAAGAGGACTGTCGCTACTTGCGCTGTAGCAGCTTTGACCGAAAAAATGTCCCGGGAGAATGAAAGGACGTAGAGCGCCTCCTTCAGGACCATCTCCACATCGCGGTCTTTACGGTCTCTCCTGCGCACTTCGGCGGTGCCTTTCTTCAGCGCAATCCCGCGTGGCCCGCTCTCCATCAGCCAACTCCAGGGCTCTGAGGTTTGAAGCTTGGGTCAAACTCCTCGAATCTTCCGATCTCCATGATGATGTGCTTCGTCGCTCCCGAGTCGACCATGAGGCCCTTCGCCTTCACTGCGTTGAGCGGCGTGGCATCCAGCTGCACTTTGAATAGGAAGGTGTGGTCCTCCTCGTCCACCGCTTGCTTCACCTTGTCCCGCTTTCTCCGTCGACAGTTTGCGTCCTTGTGCGTGGGGTGGCGCTTCTACAAAGGCTGCACCACTGCCTCTGCTCCATTGCAGTCTCCGCACGGATTATAGTCTGTGACGCTCTCATTCGCACCTTTGGAGAGAAGTCAGCTCCGTGTACAAAACGATTACGCGCGGCTTCCCCTTCCCTGCGTAATGGTCGCGCAGGATTCCCAGCGCCTTTCTGCCATCATCAGCGGCGTCTCTCATTACAAGTGACAAACTTTTGTTATCCAACAGCTGAATTAGAAATGCGTACGCCTCCTCGTTTTTGCTGGCGTCCACCATCAGCGTCTGCAGCGGGGGCTTCACTCAGGATGGTGGTCTTTAGGTCCAACAGACGCAAATGTGCCAGAAACTTTGTTTCCCACAGTTCATAATTCTTTTCATCTCTGTCAAAACATAAACGATTCCATCGGCTCCCAAAATCTCTGCTGGGCCCAAAACCTGTTGGCGCAGCGATGCTGAACAAGAGATCCGAGATGCCGGTAGTACGCAGGAAAAACACGACACACAGTCGACATATGTTTGGCCTGCATGGAGCAATTTTATGAATGAGCAGCCGCCATTTATTTCTGATTGCACACCGGTGTGTAGCCCCACCCACACCTCAAAAGTCGGTCACGAGTCAAATAGGAACAAACATTTGAACAGTTTATATATTCATGTATGGAGTATGGACTTGTGTAGTACGGTTTTATGGATGTCTTTTATGTCTTTTACTCACTGCAAACAAATTTCCTCACAAGGACAATAAATAATCTACTACTACTACTTAAATACCACTTTGTTTGGAGTGTGTTGGGTCAAAAAACACATGATGCGATTAATCCATGATTTATGCATTAATTATTGTTTGATTAATCGTGAGTTAAAGCGTTAACTTTGACAGCCCTACAAATAATATTAATATTTAGATGGACAGTATTATTTCCGCAGATGTCTAAGGTTACAATATACCAAAGGAGGGCAAAACAAATTTCATTCCACTACTAGGAAAAAAAAGCAGGTAGTTTGGAAGGAGTTTGAACATCTGAACGTTTGACACCAGTTCATCACTTTAGCCCTAATTTCCCCTTTTTTCTGTCGCTCCAGCCAAAGAAGAAGATCACGCCTTACCTTCTCTTCTGTGTTTCCACGGCCGTCATTGGATCACTACAGTTTGGCTACAACACAGGGGTCATCAATGCGCCGGAGCAGGTGTGGTGGATCTCTATGTTCAAATCAAAAGAATAATAACTACACCTTATTTAACCTTGACAAATGATGGATAAACATTCGACTCATCATGAACAATTCAAGTATGACTCATACGTAACTACTACAGTAAATTAATGCTTCTTCTAATCAATAGTTCTACAGATGCGTTGGTTATTCATTATCATTTAATACGTAATTAACTATGAATTAACCATTTAAAACCACATTATAGATGCTATGTTAGATTTAACAATTAATTAGTTAATGTATAAACGATTATAATGCATAATCTTTGTTGTAAGCAGGGATTAACCCTCTGATGACTTCAGGCATTTTTTATTGTTATTTTCGCCTGGTTTTCGTTTGTTTTATTGCTTCTGAAACACCTCCTCATGGTGAACCATCAAGTGCTTGGACTCTTTATTTTCATAACAAATTAAACTAGTATCATCTGAATGCTGTATTAGAGTCATATCAATGAAGTAATCAAACAAATAATTAGGCAAAAATTGAATTTCTCATCTCACTCTTTTCTTATATGCAAAAAAATGTATATTTAGACCTGGCCCAGGAGATGGAAAATAAAGGCTGTAGTTACTGTAGAAATGTTTATTTTTGAAAAAATGTAGGCGCTCATAGCACTTTTTTGATTATTATTCCACTTAAATATGCTTCTATAAACATAGAAGGCTATAAACCTGACCTTCTGTGTGAAATCTGTGTTTATTCACCATATGTGAACTAAATGTGACCCCATAGTTGTGCTCATTTTTGGCACAAATATTACTCCATACTTTAGTCCTCCATGTTCTATATAAACAGAAAACAAGATAGCAGCTGACCAGAGACACATTTTCAGGATGAAGAAGTCAAGTTTTCAGACAAACCCCCCCAAGTTTTTATCTAGTACCGTTTTGAATCCCTGGGCGAGAAGGACATGGGTGGGCTTTTTTTTTTTTTAAAGCCCCAACCCTCCTCTTTCCAATGCAAAAACAGTATGTCTCTACGACATTTACTCGTGGAGACAGGGGCGTCACACTGGGGGGTAAAGGGTACTGAGTACCTAGGGCCCAAGGCAAGGGAGGGGCCCTCCGAAGTCTGTTCGTAAATAGGCCTATATAGCATGTTATACTAACTGTTACAAGTTAGAGTTCCCCCGCCTCCCAAATCCCACTTTACCCCCTGGTTGTAAGCTTGGCTAAAGTCTTAATAAATTGTTACTTCATAGTTAATTAAGTATGAAAAAATAATGAATAAGCAAAATATGTGAAGTATTGATTAGAAGTTAAGCAATAAATTACTGTAGTCGTTAAGTAGTTAGTGAATATGAGTCCCACTTAATTAATGAATTGTTCATGATGCTGTCATTTGCTGAAAAAGCTTTTCTGGAAACGTCCTACACTCGATGGACAACGCCTGTACGACTGAGAACCTACACAGACCATGATGAACTAAGTGTTGATTCATTATTTGTAATAGGTAAATAAGGTGTAGTTATTATAAAGTGTTACCAAGCAGAGCATTTAAAAACAGTCATAAATTAAAATAGGAGACACTTTGTACATAGATGTTGTACTGTTGTAGTAATCTAACCCTTTCTTCTAAATTTTTGTGTAGGTTCTCAGTCGTACAGGAGTTGTCCTTTCTTCTAAATATTGCTATTGTGGTGTTGCTAAATACCGCCCTCGTGTGGATATTGCACAGAGCACAACTAAACACTGATGTAGGGAGACAACACTGACCCTAATCCCTTTTGTGTTTGATAGAAACTGCGGCGGTTTTTCCAAAATGTGTCCATCGAGCGCTATGGGGAGCCGTTCAGTCAAGGAAGCAACACTATGGTCTGGAGCTTTGCTGTGGCCATCTTCAGTGTGGGAGGAATGATCGGCTCTTTCTCAGTGGGCGCACTGGTTGATAGATTTGGAAGGTGAAGATGTTACATTTGTGGACTGAACTGCTGTAATAACTATAACAGGGTTTATACAGGCTGCAGCAAGTCAAATGTGATACTTTCAAATGCCATTTTAATTTACTATGTTTTCAATGCCACAAGCGGACAAAAAAGTCTGTGCATATTTCATTTCTTTGCAAATATTGAATCAAACTGAGGAATGAGGGGAAATTATGACATTCAAAAGCAAATTGGATACAACAGGAAACCTTTGAGCAAGGATTTCTATGTCAATGCTAAAAATGCAATTCAATGGATTTTGGGCCATATTTTTTTGTATTTATGAAAAACTGTCATTATTTTTCTTATTATTAGAAATATAGAGATTTAACCTGTAAATCAATCTTTTTATGTCTTGTCTTTATGTTTTGGTTACGAGTGTTAGATAAATCCATACCTGTAAGCACGAGGTTGTGGGTTCGACCCGCGGCCTATCTTTTTCAGTGAGTCTGACTGGGCACCCACGGGGGTGTAGTGTGTGGTAAGACAAGCACTTGAGGGCCATATTAACAACACTATTTCCAATAATGAGTTAAAGGGGGGCCAAAAACTTTACATGTAAGTCAATGGGCAATGGGCACAGCCCTGCATGCTAGTATGGCTTCAACCAGAGCTAACCAATTATATCTCCATCATTAATATACCCGCTATGGTTATACCTTGTTTGAAAGCTTAAGTTGCCCACAATTCAGTTCATTTTACAGGCTGAAAAAGCCACTAATGTGTAGAGTCAATGTTTTGTTGATGATATTGTAGTGCACTTGAATGCAACAATGACTAGTTTGATAAGATTGAATGACAAGAGTAAAACAGCTCAAATGTCTAGAGCCATGAGCAACTTGATTTACAGCAATGAAAACAATTTTTTAATAAATTAGCCTATAACAATGTGTTTTCAAAAGCCTTTCCAACCCCCTCCATATCGGTATTGGACCCCAACAATCAATATCGATCGGCCCCTGCTTTTTAATGCCTTGTAGAAACCCTGTATAAATAACACAGTCATGATTTTCTTTTCTCACTTTGATGAGTCCAGGCGGAAGTCCATGCTGTTTGCGAACATCCTGGCCCTTTTGGGAGGAGGTCTGATGGGTCTGTCCGGCCTGAGCATGTCCTTTGAGATGGTGATCATCGGCCGCTTGATCATTGGAGTGTTCTGTGGTCTGTGCACTGGGCTCACGCCGATGTACATCGGAGAAATCTCACCGACTGAAGTCCGAGGAGCGTTTGGCACACTGCACCAGCTGGGCGTGGTCATAGGCATCCTGATAGCACAGGTAAAACAGTTATTACACTTCTCTTGAGGAGTTAAAATGGTATTGTATCTTAATTTGAGTAAATCTGACTTGACAAGTAAAACAATCTGCCAATGGAATAAGATGTTTATGTCTCAAATTGCATTTTATTTATAATAAATAATTAGATTTACAGTTTATGTATAGAAAGATTCATTTCACAATCATGGTTTATACAGGCAGCAGCAAGTCAAATATAATGCTTTTTAATGCCACTTTAATGCCACAAACAAAACAAATCTACAGTATGTATCTATTGTTCCTCAAGATTTGCAAACCTGAGATTAAGCAGAGTAAAATAGTAAAAGTTTGATATGTTTGGGTTACAGCCTTTGTGAAGTGCATGTTGGCTCTTTGTTTCAGATCTTTGGCCTGGAGTTCCTGCTGGGCTCAGACCTCCTCTGGCCTCTGCTACTGGCTCTGACCATTGTGCCCGCTGTCCTGCAGAGCATCATGCTGCCCTTCTGCCCTGAGAGCCCACGTTACCTCCTCATCGTCCTCAACAAGGAGGAGGAGGCGCGAAAAGGTCAGCCTATGCAAAGATTATACAGTACATAGTGTTTTTCATAAAGGCCAGTACGTTTATCTGAGTGAGTCAGTCTCACAAAATGGACAGAAACAAGCATCTGGATAACTGCTCTTGTTGACCTTCATTAGGTTTTTATCCAGATGCTTTTGTTTTGATGTTTTTATCTTATTAATATGACACATTTACTTACAAACTTGCCTAAGAAAGGTTTGGTTTTAGCTCATTTGAACATCTGTAGTCTCAGAAACAAGGTTTATGAAATTATCAACATCTGTTCTACTAACAGGATTCATGTATTAGCCTTATCAGTAACACACCTGGAAAACAGGTTGGACAATTCACAGCTAGCTGTTGAGGGGTATAGACCATTTAGAAAAGATAGAATGGAGGTGTTGCATTTTATATTAGTGAAAATATTGCAGTTACTCAAAGGGACGATTGGATGTGCAGTGGTATTGAAATGATATGGTTACAGCTAAATGTTCCGTTCAACAAACCCATATTAGTGGGCTGCTGTTACCGACTGGAACTTAGAAAAGATTTGTGATAACATTGATAAGGCATCTGCTCAAACTAAAGATATCTTTCTTCAGGGGTATTTCAATATTGATTGGCTTTCCGAGAAGTGTTGACTAATGCTTGTAATCTCAAATAGACAACCCACAGGAATTTCTTTGAATGGTGAATTTAAATCAACATGCACTGACCACATTTTTACAAATGTGCATGAGTTGTGTTCACATGTCATCTCAGTTGGAGTAGGATGCACAGCTGTAGGTCCCACAGCTGACAATGATGTCAGAGCACAAACCAAGCCATGAAGTCAAAGGAACTGTCTGTAGACCTCTGAGACAGGATCGAGGCACAGATCTGGGGAAGGGGACAGAAAAATAGTTGTGGCATTGAAGGTCCTGAAGAGCACTGTGGCCTCCATTATTCGTAAATGGAAGAAGTTCAGAACCACCAGGACTCTTCCTAGAGCTGGCCGCCCGTCCAAACTGAGCGATTGGGGGAGAGGGCCTTGGTCAGGGAGGTGACCAAGAACCCAATGGTCACTCTGACAGAGCTCTACCATAATGGCCTGATTGGTGGAGTGCTGCAGAGATGGTTGTCCTTCTGGAAGGTTCTCCCATTTCCTCAGAGGTAGCTCTGTCAGAGTGGCCAGTCCTGGTGGTTCTGAACTTCCTCCATTTACGAATAATGGCAATTACTTGGCCAGCCCCTTGCCCCCTATCTAACCTTACACATCATCAAAGTCAAGAACGTGAGCGCAGCCTATTTACAATGACTGTACCGGAGCGTGCCCAGTGATCTAATAGGCATAACCCTTAATAAACATCTCTCTTTCCGTGTCCGCTGTAGCCCTGGAGCGTTTGCGTGGCCATGAAGACGTCCACGATGATGTTAAGGAGATGAAAGAGGAAGGCCTGAAGATGTCCATGGAAAAGAAAGTGACCATCCTCGAGCTGTTCAGATCTCCCATCTATCGCCAGCCCATAGTCATCGCGATCGTCCTGCAGCTCTCACAGCAGCTTTCGGGCATCAACGCAGTAAGTGTCAGGCCCATCGGTTGGTAAGCAAGTGGCAAAGGCTGCTGCGGTGTTGGTCAATAGGTTACGAAGGTGCTTTGTAAAGTTGAATGAAAAGTTGAATGAAAATAAAATTGACTTGCACTACAGTGGACACCACGAACCCTGGATTATGTTAAGAAGGTTACAGTATATCATAAGATCCATGTGTTTTGAGTCTAAACTGAGCATTGCCATAATGCAGCACAGTAGTGATGCGCGGGTCAGCTTTTTATACAACCCGCCCCGAATTAAAACTCAAACCGGCCCGCCCAACCCAGAGAAGTGCACATTGATTACACAACCCGGCCAAGCCCGAACCCGCAGACATTAAAATTACTGTTTTTTGCTTGTCAAAAACAAAGGAACTCTTTTTCAATTAAAACAACAAAATAAATTGTTTAATTGACATAAATACAGGTCAATTTACAGAACGGAATGGGAAACACATAAACTGCGGTAATGTGGTCCGCACGGGAAAAGATGTTGCCCGTTTTGTCGGTTACTTACGGTAATAGCAGAATTAAATTACTGCTGGGCTGACCCGTGCATCACTACAGCACAGGCATGAGGCTAGAAACCACATCTGTTGTACATAAGAATTAAGTTCAATATCAAGAAACAAACAAAAGAAGTTCACAATCAAATCAATTAAAAGCCTCTATAGTGTGGATTTTTTTTTTTTGCGTTTTTGTACAAAGTTTCTCATCAGAACTATGCCTGATTTATATATACAGTATGTAAATGTATATATAATTATTTGATCCTATTTTAAATATTTGCATCCATATTCTCATATTTTGCATACTTATAAGGAGAGCTGGGTATTGCCAACAACTTCATAATACAATACATAAGAAACTTGTGAAAAATGATGTTATGGATGCACCAAATAGTTATTATTATGTTGAATATGCTCAGAAAGTTAAACCTGCTATTGCAGTAGTGTGTGTTGTGATACTTTACGTTCTGAATATACCATGCATATCACAATACAGGTGCCTCTCTATACCATATGCGTATTGTCAAGTAACAATATATTACCAATATATTGAGCACAGCCATACTCATAAGTACAGTACTATTTTCAAAACTACTGCAGTGATCTATTGCTGTTAATTTGTTAGTGAGATTACTGTTACTGATCCACTGTGACAACACAGTTTCCCTTATAGATCAATAAAGTTTGTTAAATGCGCCTTCTGCTGGCAACATCGGTGTTAAACGTGCAAAAATAAGAACTGTATTATTTTGACCAGTTGAAATTAGTTTAAAGGATAGTACAGGCCCTTCACTGCAAACAATATATATATCTTGATGAACTAAAATTAAGCATCTTTGGCAATAAGTTGAGTAATTCTGTCTTATCAAGTAGATAGATCTGCCAATAGAATGAGATTTATTGTGAAATGTTTATGTGCAATAAGATGTTTAATCTCATTTTAGGTGTAATTAGTTGTTTTTTCTTGTTTTAAGTGAAAAAATACTTAATACTCATTTTACTTAAATGCTTAAATCAAGTACTTAAATAAAAAAAACACTTTCAGATTAGTTTTTCCAGTGTTTCTTGTTAAAATAAAAGCTTTTCCGTGTTTTTCTCTCAGGTATTTTACTACTCTACTGGTATATTTGATACGGCTGGTGTGACCCAACCCATATACGCCACAATAGGAGCTGGAGTTGTCAACACTGTGTTCACTGTTGTCTCCGTAAGGACCACAAATACATACAATACAATCCTCTTTAAGTCTGTGCAGCATCACCTTGTTGAGTGACGGTTGATTTGTTTCCTGAAGCTCTTCCTGGTCGAGAGGGCGGGCCGTAGGACCCTGCACCTGATTGGACTAGCTGGAATGGCTGTTTGCGCTCTGCTCATGACCATTTCTCTCGCCCTGGTGGTAAGTGGTCGATCCAGAATGTTCTCAAGCCTCTTTTGAGGTCAGACACAGCAGGAAAAAGATTCCAATATTTAGATTTTGGGCCAGTTTAATCTCTTGACATATATAACATATATAAATTGCCAAATATTTACAATACGGTGTTTAATTACTGAACTGCTACAACATTTCTCCATAGAAAATTCTAACTGCAAAGGCCACTTCAAAATTAATTTTTCTTACACTCTTGCAACTACAGCTCCACTTTAGAAGCTCCTACAGCCATAAAACCTTCCAGTCTTGGATTTAACAATATTCTGAAGGTTTGTTCAGAGGGATTCTTCAATTTTTAATTCCTAGCCTGATTTATTGAGTTTTGAACCCCAAATAACAAGGTAAAATTTGAATTTTTACAGATTTATTCACTAATAACTAGTTAATTCAAAAACAATATTATATCAAAATCCCCTCTGAACAAATTTTTGTAACTAATACATAAACAAAATAAAACCATACATTATTTAGATTTTGTCTATAAAAATATAGGCAATTTTGTCCATTTTTACACATAAACAATCCATATTTTCTCAATTTACATTATCCCCCTACTCACCTGCAGTGTCTCGACTTAATCATTTCCATTTTATTATGTGGCAGTGAGATACTAAATGCTTTAAATGCTTTTGTCCACTCTTGAGTAGCAGAGAAACCAGGCCCTGAGCTATCTGGCCATCGTGGCAGTGTTTGGGTTCGTGGCGAGTTTTGAGATGGGCCCAGGTCCGATCCCGTGGTTCATCGTGGCCGAGCTCTTCTCCCAAGGCCCGCGACCGGCCGCAATGGCTGTGTCCGGCTTTTCCAACTGGACGGCCAACTTCCTGGTGGGACTGGGCTTTCCTAAACTAGCGGTAAGAACGCCTTTCTCGTACGACAATACTACAATCTTATGAAGAAGTTAAAGTTTCAAATGACGGGGTTTTTAGCGAGACATTACAAAGCATTTAGGCATTAGTCAATAAATTGGATTCCTAACTAGCATTAAAGTGTGCATTTCTTGGACAATACTAACAGTGCTCAAATACTTTTACTGTGCAAGGTTTTGAAAATACAAAAAATATGACCTAAAACCGATTGAAATTGATGAGTTTTTTTCCTCAAAAGTTGCCTGCTGTATCCAGTCTTCTTTTGAATATTGCAGATTCACAGCATTCCTCTGTTTGATTGAATGTTTGCAAATCTTAAGAAATTAAATCAGCTCAGATTTTTTGCATTTGTGGTATTAAAAAATACAAAATTGGGGTATTTAAATGGCATAAAACTGACTTTCTACTTTAAACCTGAGTTAAGGTGTGGGCGGGGCATGTAAGCACGATGGGGAAATCTGCTGCTCAAGTTTCAAAATTCCGATGTTTTCACCTGGTTTATGATTAAATATCTAAAATGATGGCCCCATAAACTAAAAACTGGCACAAAGCTCAAAATCTTCCCTACAAATGTGAGTTTGCGGATCCGATCATTCACAAGATATGATCAGGTTCAACATTTGTGGATATTTGGTGAAATCTAACTCTAATTCTACCTTCCATACCATCTCCTAGTGATGGGATTCATGGCTCTTTACTGGGAACCGATTCTTTGGGATCCGTTTTCAAAAGACTGGCTTGTTTTTATATTGATATTTTCATGACCTCAGATAGAAAACTCATATTATCTAAGACCTTTTCATTGATACTATCCAAAATTACGACATTCACTCTTTAAAACATATTAATTAATACAATTGTGTCACAATCACAAAAAAAGAGGCTACAACTGTCTGTCAAATCATTTGTAGCGCAAAAAAACGTTTTTGTGGCGCCCGATCTGCTGTTTTAGCTGATTGTTAAGTTTGTTCAGGTTAAATTGGTGTAAAATTGCATGTAAAAAGATCTGGTTCGAATCGTTCACCGTAAAGAGCCGTTCAAAAGAGCCGAATGAGTCATGAACGTCACATCTCTACCATCTCCATGTTTTAATATCATCCAATTCATGAAGAAGAACTCGGTGCCCCCTCTCTGAACTCATCTCACCTTTTACAGGAAGTGTGTGACGCGTACGTCTTCCTCATCTTCATGGTGCTCCTCATCTTCTTCTTCATCTTCACGTTCCTGCGCGTCCCCGAGACCAAAGGACGGACTTTTGACGAAATCGCCCAGGGTTTCGCGGCGAGCGCGGTGGGGAAGTCCGCGGCGTCCCCAGCCCCAGAGGCCGTGGCGGTGGGAGTGTCCGAGAGCAAAGAGCCCGCGCCCATGTCCCCCACTGAAAAAGTGGCCATGGTCGATCTGCCTCTGGAAAAGCAATGATGAATAAAAGTGTCAGGTATAAACACGTAATTAAGTTGTAGTTAACTCAGAATACAAGAGCAATCGAGCAGCTTCGTACAACAGGTATGTTTAGAATATCACCTTTTCAGTAATTGTTACATATGTGTCCATGTATTATGCGCCTAAAACTTTTTATACACAGTTTGTATGTAGTAAAAAAAAAAAAAGTAATGTTTCTAAATGGTGTTCATCTTGTCTTCTAATTACTTCTATATCAGACAAATAGATAAGCGATGTGTTATTCATTGACTTTAACATGTTTCGATGACCAATCCTGCCGTCTTCTTCAGCAGTGTCACGTGATGTTAGGTGACGTCTTATATCAGCTGCTGTTCTTAGGCGTGAGTGGCCTGATGTGACCTGACAGGTCTATCAGGCCGCTGGTTCCTTCATCTCTGTTCATTGTAGAAAAGCCTTGCAGGAAGGGAAAAGGCACAACACAGATGACCTTAAGTCGGCAATATCAGACCGCTGCAAACCTAACAACCACATGATGGACTGGGACAATACACGCATCATCAACCAAGAGACAATAAGTATAAACGTTGGATCAAGGAGGCGATTGAGGAAGCGAGACTTTTCTACAATACAGCTTTCCAACTCTCCCACACATGGGACACACTCCTTCAATTACCATTACCCACCGGCGGGGGGCGTGATCGGCCTGATAGATCTGTCAGGTCACATCAGGGGCTGATCACAACAACAGCTGATATAAGACAGGGCTGGGTGTGGTTTCTTTCTTCGATACTAGTAGTTTAATGATACTTGGTTTACGATGGCGGTACCTGAATGATACTTTTTTCAATACCTAGTAGTAAATTATTTGTCATCTACACAAAAAAGTAAATATCTAGATATGTTTAAATGACCCAAATTCATCTTATTTATCTAAATTTAACTGTTTTGACGAGTTAAGTTTTAGTGGTTCATTTGACCTCATTCTAACCACTTGTTCTTAGGTGTTTTTGACCTGTTTCAATAGATTTCTACTTATTTCCTTTTTTATTTAAATTTATTTGCCAATGGGGTAAATTTATTTGCCAATGGTAAGTTTGTCTTGTCCTTTTTGGCAGTTTTATTTTCCTCAAACGAGATTACCTTAGAATCAGTAAAAACTGTCATGAAATAACCCATTTAGATGACAGTAGTAAATCTGACTGATCTAGTCAAAATTGCTCTAAACAAGACTGAATTATTCTCAAATCAAGTCATTTATACTCTGCTTCATTTTTAGTTTTGTTGTAGCACCATCAAACAGAAAAACAATGGTCATTTATTCAATAAAATACTGTTTCTTTTAGTGTTTTTATCATTTGAAACACCCGAGTCACTTTCTTCAGTGCAGCCTCAAACCCACCAGGCAGATTGCTTTTGAAAGAAAAATATTTTTTGGTACCAATTTATTTTTCGATACCATACTGGTACCTTAATTATTCAACGGTACCAGCCCTATATAAGACGTCACCTAACATCACGTGACACTTCTGAAGAAGATGGCAGGATTTGTCTGATTTAGAAGAAACTTAAACAATAAAGTAATGTTCAGTTATGTTCACTTCAGACAATGGCTAAACTTAAACTAGTTTATTTTTTGTTGGCATTTCAAATGGTAGCTACATGCTATTGCCATGTAAGAGGATCAACATATGCTCACAGTGAGACCTGGGCCCTAACTACCCCCAGTGTTAAAAGGCTGTAGGATTTGGGGTTTAATGTATTGAGGTCAAGCTTGAAAAGCTGGTTTTGGACCGTGGAGCTTGACCCAAAAAGACATGTCATGTCAGCCTGATCTGTGGCCAGAGGAAGAGCTATGTTGTCTTGATGAGACTGATGTATTTGATAAAGAAAGCTACACTCACTATCATGTATTTTTTAATCAGAGTTTTTCCACAATAACAAAATGAATGTCACTGTTGACACATCAAATCGTATTTATATAAATCAGATCAGAAAGGTCGCCAACTACTTGAGGGCATTGGCATTTTGCTCTAGATGCACAGTCTCACCACATTTATTTTCTTATTTTAAACCAGGCACAGTAAAGAAAAGTAAGCTAAATCATTGTCATTTTCTTGAATAAAGAATACTTGAGTACTTTTGCCCCTAAAACAAGAAAAACCACCAAATTGCACCAAAAAATAAGAATACATTTCTAATTGCACTAAATCTTATTCGATTGGTGGATTTTTTTACTCAACAAGACAGAATTACTCAAAGTTGAAATATTCTTAATTCCAGTGATTTCATATTTTTTTGCGGTGCACAGACAGATCAGATCTGTATCAATCTGTAATTCATAATGATATTTGTAGTTCTCTACTGTTTAGTTTAATCATTGTTGAAGAATGTAAAGAAACTCCCTTTGGCTAAATGTACTCAGTCAAGAGACACTAAACTAATGTAATGCACTGTATTTATTGCAATCTTAATGCACAAAGCACGTCTCATCTGCTGTAAATGTGTGGGTATAATGTTCAAAGTGTCAAGTTATTGTGTATCCAGTAATGTTTGTATGGTTTGACTGTGTTGAATGGGAACACAGTGTACGGCTGGGGTTTCGGAATCACGACTGGACGGTTTGTAAATGCTACTAAGGTATTAAACCTCTAACACTGCACTCAAAAATACTATTTCTAGTGTTACAAATGTGTGTGCGCTGCTTCGCTGTGGCCCGATGTGTGTGTAATGTTGCTATGTATATTTTGCCCTTTGAGTTTTCTGTTGGAGAGAAAACAAAGGCGAGAGAAGGGGAGCTGCGGAAACGACTGGATCTTTCTGACTGTCAATAAAAACACGCTTTCCAATTGTGACTGTGAGAATGATGCTTGTTTTGTAAGAAATAAAATGCTCCATGTTTCAAATAGTTTTAAGATTTACTCATGTGCACATATGAGTAGCAGTGGGGCTTCCTTAAAGGTACACCGTCTAACATTTCTCCCAATAATTAGAATAAAACACAAGCAAATATATATATATATATGTTTATTATTTTAAATTTGGTGGCATTCACATGACTACACATGAAATATGTTCGAAACGGTGTTCATTTTTAGTCTTAGTCTTTTGATGAAAATGGAATTTAATTTTAGTCAAGATTCTGTCAAAAAAAAATCTAGTTAGTTTTAGTTTTACCTGACTTTTCCAAATGCAGTACATTTCCCAATTCTTTTAGCCACATCTCAAAAGAAGGAGGTTTATCAGATCATTTTCCTAGCTAATAAAGTGCATAATGGTGACTTTCTCCTCATTCTTGTTCCTCGCACAAGCTGATCCAGTCACACCAAACAAGACCATAATAAGTGAACAAGGAACCCTACTACCAATAGCTTTATAGAGGTTTTTACTGCTAGTTTAATAATTCTAGACAATTACAACCTCAATATCTCACATTTTAGTCTGAGGCAGAGCTGCTTGAAGCTTCCAAGCCTGAAGAAAAGTGTGGTTTCATGGTTAAAATCTCTGGAAAATGCACACAATGGAATGTTTCACTTCACTGACCACTGTCTCTGGCCCTCAATGCCATATACACTGAAATATGTGGCTCCTGATTAAAAAGGTTTGGACACTCCTGGGCTAGGTCCTCATCTAGATTCCTTATTTGATTACCCACTGCAAAAAAAAACATATTCTGTGTAGTGAGACACAGAATATGGATTGTATTAGATTATACAATACATTTTGGATGTATTGTATAATCCAAAATGTTTAGCACCTCCTTGTAATGTACTGTTTTCCTGGGGAGGTATCAGCTACTGTTAAAGGTTAAAGGTGGCGTTATGTAATAGGGACAATTGCCGGGCCGTATGAGGTTTGAATTGTCTAAAAATTGTCTTTCTTTTAACTTCTGCGCCCCAGCCATTTTGGAAGCACAAAGCCCTGGGCCCCCCGGCCGGCTGGGAATGGGGCCACGAAACTGTGCCGTGCCAATGGGAAGCATCTCCCCATGAGAGTCTACAGAAGTCTTCCTCACCGCAGTGAACTGGAGCATGAAAGGCCCACAATAGGCTGCAGTGCCACAATGCGACCAGCGGGGGGCGCGAACGGGCCGGCGAGGGGGAAGAGGGGGGGGGGTCGCGCCGCTCAGGCTTGTTTGTGCTCTGTCTAGGTCCTTGTCTGAAGTCGCTGTCTGAGATGAAAGAGAGAGTGGAGATGGTTAAGCGCTGAATCATTTTGGACAAAAATACAGAAATGTGATTTGTCCTAAAAGTATTACAGCTAAGTATAGATTTCCAAAACATTCACATTTGAGAGAGAATATGTTTGTTGTTGTTGTTGGCAAATATATTTCATTTAGTGCGGACTAGCTTTTCTACAAATACCCAGTCCAGCAACAAATCAAGCCAGTCCAGTCGACGATTCAAGCCTCGCAGCGATTTGAGAGAATAAGTGAAGCAGAGATCAGTATGCATTTCAGAACTACTGTAGTTTGTCCCAAGTTTTATGAGATCCCTTCCCTGCAGAGGACACTACTGTATATCACCTAAATAATTGACAATTGCAGCTATTGTGATCTGCTATTCATACCGCTCAAAGTGCGGTTTCAGACGTATCTGCGTTCACTCTCGCAGCCCTGTGGAGGGAGGTTTTATAGCTTAAGGAGCTTCATTTCCTTGGACAAAAGATCTGGAGGCAAAAACGTTCCGCTTAGTTCTTTAACATGTCTAACGATGCCAGACAGTTGAGCTTGGTGCGGAGCAGCTTTTTACAAATATACGTGTGAAAGTGCGAAGGAGAGAGCTGGGATTAGACAAGTCTGGACAATAGTGGTGTGAAGAAACAAACAAACTGCGCTCATTGTTTTAAGACCGAATATACAGCACCTTTGGAAAAAACACCTCACAGCGAATTTTGAAATACTGTATGAACCAATAAACCTATAAACTACCGTAATACAAAGATGAACTTCATGTGTGTGGTTTCTAAAGGCTACTGTATCGCCTATTCGGTAATTGCGACCGTTCAAATCGCAATTTAGACCCTATTGCGATTAGAAATTGCAGCGCTCCAGTGTGTGATCCTCATCTCTGTTCTATTTACTCCTAAGTCGGTATGAAATGCGCAGTCTCTTTTCTCTCGGTAAATATTATCCTACTTATTCCCTCGTCTGTCCATTCATCAAAGCACCCCCCAGTCCTCCCTCTCTCTCTCTTTCTCCCTCTCTCTCTGTCTCTTTCACTGTGATAATGGGAGCAGGCGAAGAGACTCCTCCCCCTCCTCCCTCGCCCCTCGCACACTCGTTCTCCCTCCCTCCCTCTCTCTGTGTCTCTGTCAGTGTCATTGAGTTGTGGAGATGTGGAGTGTCTTTCTGGTTATCTGTGTGATTTTCCAGCCTAATTCAGCTGAGGAAGGTAAGAAACTAACTTTTCTTTTTACTCCTTCGTGGGCCCCGCGGGATCTTGTAGTGAGAAAGTGCTTGTATGGTCGTCCCAGTCTGCAAATGATGCATGGACTATGGAAACTCATTTGGCTGCTGTGAGGAGTTGTATGGAGATGTGCCTCAGAGATTTTTTCACTATCAGTCGTTTCTTCTTTTTTGAGTGTGTGTCGATTCGTTTGGCGTGAACGGGCAAAACTTTTTCCCACTCTGTCTTCTGCTGTGTGCCTTTGCGTGTGCATGTATGAATAAGAAGAACAAGCCAGGACATATCAAACTCATAGAAAAAAGGATTACTGGAATATTACAGGAACAAAATGAAGAGTAAGTTGCGTAACCTGTTTTTGTGCATGGCTGTCCCTCACAGATGTGTCAGACGAGGACCCCTGACCTTCTTCAGGGCCGTCATCGCCCGCGTGCTCAGTGAATGTTGATTTTCGCTTGTTGTGCGCCGCCTGCAAATGAAATGCTTTCATGACGGGGTGCTTTAGACCAGTGGTTCTCAAACTTTCCATGTGTCGCCGCGAAAGGTGTTTGCTCTTTCGTGTAACAGCAGGTCTGGATCAAGATCGAATAAGGACTAAACTATCGATTTATTTTTGTGTAGCCGCCTCGCAGGACGTCACAGACATCGAAACAGTGAAGCAAGGAAAGCTGATGTCCAAACATATGTAATGTCTAAATAAAACAAGCCTAGAGTATCCGCCAGCCTTAGACACTCCTCCACGGCAAGGAGAAATAGAGAAACTTGGAGGAGAACCATAATGACGAGATGGACAGACGGGCTGTAGACAGTCCCAAGGCCGACTAGAGTAGAGTCCCTAGCTATTGTCCGGTTCACCAGCACAGAATAATTTGGGCGGAAAAATCAAACTGTAATTATTCCAACAGATTAGATTTGCAATTAAATGTTTTAGAGTCAGGATTGAATTCATATTTAAATTGCTGTAGAAGCATAAAAATCTGAGCAAGTAATGCTGAAGTGATACGAGAATCACAAGGGCGGCACAGTGTGGAGTTTGCATGTTCTCATCGTGTCTGTGAAGGTTTCCCCCGGGTGCTACGGTTTCCCCTTCCACTAAGAATATGTATAATAGATTCCCTGATGGGGCCAGGACTCCCCTGAAAAAGACATTCTTAATCTCAGTAGGACTTTCCTGGATAAATGAAATGATATGCGTGTTTTGAGGGTTAGCATGTTTAAGGCAAGAGATTCTCATCTTTAAAGAGCACATTGTGTTAATAAATAATTGTAGCCTTGTTGATTTGTTAATAGTAATACTGAAAATGCACTATAATGAACTATAATTCTGTTTCTATGTAATCTTGCAGTCCTGTGGCCACTGTATTGCACATGAGTGTGAAGAACATTTTGAAGACCTACGGCATAAAAGACAAATAACACAAAATTAAGTTTAGGATACTAAAAGTTACATGTTTAAGTCCCTTTTTTATGGTTCACACTGCAAAAAGTGATCTAAAAATAGGTAATTTTCTTGAATAAGTATATTGTCCTTGATTTGAGCAATTATCTCCCAATGGAACAAGTATATTGGCATTTAGAATTACAAAATGATATATATTGTACTTAAACTTAGCTAATAAAACTATTTTTACTTTACTTTTAGGCAAAAAGTCTTACTCCATTGTCAGAATTTTAACTTGACAAGTCAGAATTATTCCAGACATCTAAACTCATCAAGCTGTCACTTTTTGCAGTGCATGATTATCACGAAGACAAAAGTAACTACGATACTTATATTTTATAACTTGTTTCCTGCTAATCAATTATAAAAATAGTATCAATAATTTGCTTTCACGTCTCCATTTCCTATCCGTGTGGTGAAACTTAAGCCCGGGCAACTTAGTAGTAATTACACCACTCAAGCAGCCATGCGTCCCTTCAGTAAGTGTGCCTTTTTATTGGTGCATGCTTTTATAAACGTCGGCCTATACATAGCTCTGCCTCGCACATAACTCTTGGGAGGTTTGTAGTCAGCACGCAATTACAGTGAAAGGCCCTGGAAGCACGTTGGAAATGGCACCTGTTCCTGTCCTGGGCCGTGCGGTGTGTTGTAAGGTGTGCGCCAGCGTATAAAGAGGGTTCAGGAAGTTCAGACGCCTCGATGGATCTCTTTGTTATTCTTATTCCCTCCCATTCAGTACCTAAACCAGTGATTCTCTACTGATATGGGGTCGGGGGCCACCATTAATCCCTAGCCCTGACCCATGGATTCAATTTAGTAAATAATGTAAAATACTGTACTTTCATACAAATTATACATGAATAAGCACTAATCCTATAAAGTTGATCAAAATAACTCATTCTAACAGACTTGGGAATGTTTTTTGTGGTTTTAGCAGATAAATGTTCATTGATCATGATCATTTTTTATTGGTGATATTATATTTTTGGAAATATTATCAGAAAAGTACTAACTAATGAGCTATATCCAAAACAATACAACAGAATTCAAGATTTCCAAGAGTTTGAACAAGTCAAGGTAAAAAAAAAAAAAAACAGAATATTTGAAATATCCTAAAATCCAAATAAATAAATTTTATACTTATAAATAACATATACTCTTCAATTTTTAAGACTTGGGTTTATCTTTGATATGAATGAGCAATGAATGTGTCTTTTGTAAAAATGTCTCATTTGTATTAATGCCAGTTTGTTTTAGGTTGGTACGGTAAGGTTTTTTGGGCTAGGAAACAAGAATTGGTTAGAGAAAAAAGAATTTAGTGGTTACATTACCATCGAAGGCTGATATTTTATATGGAATGAATTTGGAAAGTAAATTGGACAACAAACTGGTAAACGTAATCCTTATAAAGGCAAAACTTTATATACGTCATGGTTGTAAAATGTGCCTTACAGTTTGTACAAGAAGTAAAAAATCAATAATAATAATAATGAGAGTGGATACCATAAAGTGTTTTTTGGGGGAAGGTGGTGTTTGACGAACAGACGCTTAAGAGAAAAATAAAAAACCAAGGCACTCCTCCTACATCACAATTCTCTATTTACCTTTTCTGAAGAGCCTTTATTTTGCAGGGCTTATATTAAAATTTGCAACAAGACTTTGTCAGGAAGGTTTGTTGGAGCTGATACGCGTGGCAGAAGCCAGCAATATGTTTTAAAAGATTTTAATATATATTAACCCACCAAAACATAGGCTTTTTAGAAAATAATATTTCTTTGTTATACTTAATTTATTGTTTTACTTTCAAATTGACATGATTTTCGTACCTGACAGCTGCATAATAAAACATATATATTTGCAAGAGCTCTGATAACTTTCCGAAGCCTAGCACAATGGCCCGTAACGGTGGTAACTTGTATGTCACAGATTTGAAAAGCTTTGTGACAGATGGCCCGGACTGAGATGAGACAGAATGACAGCGAGCGATGGCTGCCATGTTGCTGTCCTACTGACTCCCAGTGCGTAATTGAAATAGAGCTTAATACAGTATTAACCCAGTAGCATGAAATGTCCATATAAATCCACATAAATTGAGGCATCTCGTTACGGCTGGCAGCGGAGGGGGGGGGGTTTGGTGTCTGCCGCAGCTTTCATCACCGTAAATGTCCGCTGGGTGGTAATGTATTTACTGTCACATTAGTCAAGTCTGTCTAGCGGCTTCTAAGTGCTTTATATCTGTCTAGTAATGTCTGATCATTTGTTTAAAGCTCAACCAGTCAATAACTATAGCCTTATAACTTCCAAGTGTGAGAGTATTTGCCTTGTAACTTTCATATGCTGCCTATTCATGGGTTTTGGACACCATTTTGAAGCCTTTTGACTAATCAATATTAAGCAATGTTTTGAATTATTAATTGCTGGTATGACAGTGGTCCTACGTTTACATTTTTTGAGAAGTTTTGGTAGCTTAGCCTTGAATCGTTGTGTGGTGGGTGATACTGTATAACCAACGAAGTGTGAACTCTCAGAAGAAGCAGATAGTTTTTCTCCACAGACTTGACACGGTGGCAAACACAATCCATAAAAGAATCATTACACTGGTTTACAAGTTTACAAACAAATTTTGCGTCCAAGTGTTGTGAGCTGATTTAGTACAATTTTGATCCGAAAATCACATTGGTTTTGCTCAATCAGGTCAATGTTTTACCCCTCGGCAAAATTTTGTCCCCAGGGTATGGGCTTTCCCATGCGCTTTTTCTCTTCCATCCTGGTGCCTGCCCACAATTAGGGGCAACTTGCACTGGTGCATATATTTTGGTTCACAAAGCAGCTGTGCTTACAAACTAGCACCTGTTGGTGACAACTTATGAAAGCTATACTTTTATTATTTGATATGTTTGTTGGTAGCTGGTTGTAATATCCTTAGGGTTGGTTTTAACAGTACAGAAAGTGAAAATCCTGTGCTTCATGGAATACAGCGATTGGAATGCAGTGACTTAATTTTAATTTTTTAGAACAAAAACCTGACCTAATACAGAAAAATGGATGCCATTTTCAGATTCTGTGTTGCAAAAAATGTTCTAAATCAGTGGCTGTTGGCTGTTTATGTTTACAAAACAAAGATAATGTAATAATCAAAAGGCAATATGTAGCTTATATGTAATATGTAATAATTGTGTTACAGTTGAAACAGCGACCTTCACTGTCAGAATATTGTGATAATGACATTTTTGGCATATGATATCACCCACCTCTGGTAAGACATGAAGGATTGCTCTATGGGATTGCGTGTTCACATTGGATTAGGCACATACTGAAGGCAGCACAGGAGGAGGCGCACCTGATGCCCCATAGCACTGCGCTCACGGCTGAGTGGAGCTGCTCTGATGCTCACTCAGCAAAGCGTATCACAAATTAACCTTGTTTCATTAGTGAAACCTAACCTAAGTCTGGACAAATACTGGCTGCCCTCTCCCTGTGAAAAAGGAGGCCAATGGAAACAGCACTATAATAGGTCTGTATGTTATACAACCTATGGTTTAAGGGCAGCTTTGGCTATAGAACCATGTCAAACCAAGCATGCTTTGAAATGAAAATGAAAGGCACTCTACCTGTTTGAAAGTAAATAATGAAAGAGGGAGCGAGAATTAAATTGATAGCTGTCATCCAAACAGTGAGTTTATAAGCACATTTGACAACTTGTGGGGTCACTTTTTAGGGTTATAGTCACATAAATGCAAGAAGAGTCGGTTGCCATCTCATGAAATTGATAAAAATGCTTTCTATTTTGATGTAGAATATTACTATTTCTTATTATATTGTTTACATTATACAAATGATCATTCCACTACTAGGAAAGAAAATCAGGTATCAGGGTTCACACAGGTGGGATTTTTAATGCCCAAATACTAAATTGTAATGTTACAAAGGCCACATCAGTACATATTTAATATTAATTTCCATATTCAATAGAAAATCTGATACAACGGACAACTTTTGACCAGAAATACAGTATGATTTCTGCCAAACCTCCAGTCTAGACCCTAATTTTTGTATTTCTGACAAACTTCTGTAAAATTAGTTGAGCAATGTCATGATTTTGCAAGAACATTTGATTTAATGCCAGTTTGAATTCTATTTGATGCTTCTTATTGACATGTAAGGCCTTATTTTTAACACAATTCATTTAATGACTTTTAATGCTTTTTAATGCCCTGCGGAAACCCTGGTGCCACACCAAAGTGCAAATTAAGAAAATATTAAATATAAAGAAAATATGAAATATTAAGCAAAAACTAAGTAGCCTAAAAGTAAAACGTGATTTAAAAAAAAAAAAAAAATTAGAAAACTGAATCAGTAAAATAAATGAATTTATAAAAGTAATTGAAAATTCCAGAATGATAAATAAATAATACAGTTTCTCTTGAGAGTAGGCTATAGAGAAACACTTGTGTACACAACTATTCTATAATACCAAGGGAAAAATAAAATGAAAGTGCATTAAATATACATCACATCACTGTTTGTTCAGCAGCAGAAGAAGTCAAGTGCTTGATGGAGGACTTCAAGGCTTTAAACTTTTATGTCTCATTTGACTTGTTTCAGAGGAATGAATAGCTCCAACTTACTGTAAATTTACAGTGCGCTACGTTGCAGGGATCTACATAAAACAAACTCTCAGTCAGTCTTCATGTGAAAAATATGAGCCATGATTGAGCTAGCATTAGCATTAGCATTAGCGCTATCGCTCACGTGTTGGATGGATCAGCGACTAGCCTACCAAGAAAATCAGGGAAACTTGAACTTACCTCGTTGAATTTTGTCGGTAAGTATGCAATAATCCAAATACATGAACATAACACGTTTGCATAACGTGTAATATCGTTTTTCTCAGTTTGATTGTAAGTGGACTCCAAAGGCAAATGTATGCTTGCTTCTCATGTTGCTTCTCCTCTGCTTGGTTGTTGTTGTTCCTAAAATTAGACTAGTCTAACAAAACACCAAAACGTGAATAATAGTACTTAGGAAAAAAAAAAACATGGACAGACAGAGATACCCATGTGATATAATGTCTACAATGAAAACATTTTATTATATTATTTTACGTCATCCACATCACGTCATAAATCACACGTATGTCACGTTTATATCCTTTGTCCATGGCGCAAGAAGCACTCAATTTCTTACCTTTAGAAAATTCTAAAAGGTATTTCACAAAGATTTGAAAACTGTTAAAATAGAAGTTTTTTTTTTTTTTTTGAAAAAATGTGGTGTTATTATCAAACTGTGTTTTCCAGTGCTTAATTTGATCCGGCTTTTGGGGAACGCATTCCGGGAAATCGGAATTTTGAGCTTTATTGGATCCTGGAAATAAAATACTCCAACAACTTTTAAATATGCAATTATTTTGGGCTGTTCCCCCATAAAATCCACCCAGTACACAAGTGTTCCTGAAAATCTGGATTTACAAATTAAGCACTGGTGTTTTCTGACTACTGTATTGTTTCTGGTGACTTGTCTTTTAGATTCACCAACTGCACAACTACAGAGAAAATGGCACAAAATGTGTGAACAAAAAGTGTAAACAAAAATTCAAAGTATTGCATTGATTATAAAATTAACCTAAATACATTACAATTACCTATACTGAACTAAATACTTTTACAGCTTTGACTTACTTTCCACTACTGGAAGTATCTTAAACATAAAGTGAGGCTTGACTTTTTATCTAATGATGCTTAGCCTGTCACTTTTACAGCAGTCTTATTTTCTGCAGCTGGTTGCGTCCCTGTTCTGTGATGACATTAGGCCGCTTTTCCTCAGATGAATCACGTTTGTGCCATTTGTGTTGTGAGAGGTCGGGGCCCGAGGCGGCTGGCTGCCAACAAGGCTCTCTGCTCTGAGTCAGTGGTGGCTGAGAACATCACTGTCAAACGCCTGTGTGGACGCACCGGCAAAAAGCTGCAGCCAAACCAAGTCCCAGATGAGTGTGCACTGCAGCGCGGTGAGGGCTGTTCTGCTCTGGTATGTCCTTTACACAGCAGCGGCTTTCCAAACTGTGGTGCGTGGGTTTCCAGATGGTTCAGGGAAATCTGGAGTTCCAGGGTTTGTTTAGTGCCTAAGCAGTCGCATAACATTATGGAGCTGGAAGTTGTCTGTGAATTCTGTGGGACAAATTGCCCTATAGCTGTTGATCTGGTTAATGGTTACTGTCTCTGTAATTACTAAAGCTAACCATGTGGAACAGTGGTGGGCAGTAACAAAAAAATGTACTTAAGTAGAGTTTTTAAGGATCTGTACTTTACTTGAGTTGGATTTTTGTTTGACAAATAAATACAATACTTTCTACTCCACTACCATTGTAAAAAGCTCTTGTTACTCTAGGGAGTGCAGACAAGTTTGTCGCGACATGGTTTTCTCTCTGATTTAATAGCATTATCATGTCCACTCCAGATCATCACTAACCAGATATCACTAACCACAGTGTTTGTCCCTCTTTTGTTTTTCTATTCTTTGGTCATTTATATATAATTTGCACAAGTCTAAACCAGTGTGAACTGAAGAGGAAAAGACTCAAATGTTTCATGTTTTTGAAGATCCACAACACTCATTTAAAATGAAATGTACTTTTTACTTCCAACACTTCAGTATTTTAACTTAAGTAAATATTTCACTGAGCAATTTGCACTTTCATTGGAGTAATATTAAACCAGTAGTATAGGGAAAGGAAATACTTCACCCACCACTGATGTGGAATAGAAATTGGCATAAAGTTTACTGATGAGCAAAGATGAACATATTTTCTCACAATATTGTCAAAAAGAGGTGCATTGTTAGTTGAAACAACTTTAAAAAAAAAAAAAAAATCTTTATTTCATCTGTCGTGCCCAGTGATAAAAGTTCATAACATTCAACTGTTAAAATATTTACAGCATTAGCATAGGATTCACATCTTTGCAGTTAATAGAGTAACATTATTACTCTATTATCCATCCATCCATTTTCTTCCGCTTATCCGTTTCCGGGTCGCGGGGGCAGCAGTCCAAGCTGCCCGGCTCACATGATTGCACCAGTCCCTTATGGCTCCTCCTGCAGCTGGTGGGTCCACAGGAGGACACTCATGGGCGATGTAACTGGCCTTGATGGTCTCATCATAAGGAGCTTCTGAACCGCTCTTGGTCTGACCTGTCACCTAGGACCAGTTTGCCCTGGGAGACCCTACCAGGAGCATAATGCCCCAGACAACAGAGCTCCTAGGATCAATTACTCTATTAACTGAGTAATAATGTTATTCCAGCACTATTGTTATTCCAGCACTATTGTTTTTCGACTTTAAACCATAAGAAGAAAAAAGTATGCCTGTAGACCCAATCTCCAGCAAATAATAATTACTTTCAACTTTGAATATTATTATTGATTATTATTTATGTGCTTTGTTACATCCCTGCCGTTCATCTGAGATTTTCTTATAGAGATATTTTTAGTGACGTCAGGGTTTAACGAACTTAGGCCTTGTTTAGTCCTGGATCTAATCATGATTCAGCCCAGGTTTAGGTCTTTTTTTGTCCACATTTCCCCTTGAGTTTAGGTCTGGTTAAGCCCTGACTCCTGGTGATATGTTTGAAAACTACTGCTTTGCATTTTTCACTTTCTTAGCGAAGCAGCAGTATTTGTGTTCACTGCTGACAAATATAACCTGAGAGCTTAGTCTGAATGGCACAGGATTAGTACTAAATACAGTTATATATGTTTTTTGGTTGTCACATTCCCGCAGTGTATTTTAGTATTACATTCATATGACTTAATTTTTCTGAATTTTTCAACCCTCTCAGAGAAGGCAACCTCGCAACCAGGCGTCTTCCTTTGTGGAGTTTGCATTCATTCATTTTCTCATTCATTCCAGACTTTATTAAGGACACCGAATGTGGTCCATAGAAATTAAGTAAAAACCGCCTCTGGCTTGCTCTACCCCTTTAAACATGGGAAATACAGTACTCTCTGGGGCCATGACTCGTCTAAAAGAGATTTGAATCTGGAATTGAGCAAATGTAAAGCACATTAATTCATTTTTGACGAAGCCTCCCACCTGCTACTGATGCGCCTTCTTGTCTTATTTATTATCAGTGTTGCTGCCTTGTCGTCTAACCTGACTTTCGTGCTCTTTGTAGCAGCAGACTTTTATTCATCTGAGACTTTTTGGTAACTCCCTTTGACGTGTATGTTTATTTGTGGAATTGCGTTAATCCCCTCCGTCCCCAGCCTCCTCCACGTCTTTGCGCATCACTGTGGCTGTGTGTTTGAGCGGCTTTGTAAACTGCGTGCCCTTCGCTGGCTGTGGGCGGGAGAAGTGGGACAAACACAGAAATGATGGGAATAAGTGGACCAAAGACAAAACAGCCTGACCGCTACAGGGATTTTGACCGCTCATGTGAGAGCGCTTACATGTGCGTAACTTGTTGTACTCTTTGTAAGTGCAGTTAGGCTCCTTCCCACCGGCTGCTGCTAAAGCATATTACACGCTTCCACTCTCAGACTCTTGTGTTAATATTAACACTCAAAGCCTCCGTGGGACGGCCTGAGAGGCTGAACATTGGCTGAAAAATGTGCGCAGAAGTAGCTCCGACTAGCACCAAAGCGGCGCGACACGAGCGGCATGAGTGGAGTGTGGATGTATGCATGGCCACACTGAGTGGAGCCAAGAGGGTCACTCGGCTGAAGAGAACACTCCAGCGGCTAATGCAGGTCACCTCTAAAAAGCAGTGAAAAGGCCTTCACACCCACAGAGAACAAAGACAGAGAAAAAAACAGTCAAAAGAACACATTTATATGCACCAACACAATCCCATCAGCCTCCTCTTCTGCTGATACTCGTATAATCCCTCTTTCTCCATTCGTTGGTCTGCTCTTCTTCTCCCCCTCTCGGTTTTACAAAGCTTCCCCAAACACAAACAACAGAAATGGCATCAATAATGGAGCCTCGTGGTTTAAGGTACAGAGATGTCACTTTATGGATGAATAATGGACACGTGCGGAGTGACAGAGGACGGAGTGGCTTTGTGTGAACACAGCAGAGAGGAGCGGACAGGGAGCCGTGCATTAACGTGGCACTCAGGTCCACACTGCAAACTCAGCACAAGTCAGAGCTGTCCCAAGTTTGAAAGTCCCCACTGTGGGCTGCAGCAGGAGACAGCCACTCTGTCTGACGTCTTCAAAAAGGGCTTTCACCGCTGGAAAATGCTCCTCTATTTTTAAACGGACACAGAATGTAATGTTAGCATTGCGTATAATACATTCATTTTCTGTATTTTAAAGTCAGCCTCGGATGGCGATGTACCGTGGCACTGTGGCTTAGAGGTTCACAGCAAGAAGCTCGAGGTTTTAATTCCGGTGTGATAGTTTTTGTGGTATGTTTCCATTTTCTCCTCAACTTTCACAAAAAATATGTATAGTAGGAGCTAGCACTCTTCTGAAAAACTATCCTGGTTAAATGAAATAAAAATGCAGACAAGAAATCTCAACCTAAGTACCTCAAGTAAAAGGGATTTTTTTTTTTTGCTAGTTATAAAAATATATAAATATACAGTAAAAAATATCTAAGCCAGGGGTGCCCAAAGTCTTTTCCATTAAGGGTGGAAAAGTATTTGCGGACAAAGGGCCAAACACAACACTGTTCTACATGGAACAGATTTATTATTAAATAACCATTACTCTGCTGTTGAGTAAGACATGCTGTTTTGGGATCCTTAGTAACTATTTACAGTCTATTCACTGCACAGATTAATGAAAGTAAATACTTATTACAAACGAAGAGTTAATTTGCAAAAACAGATGTGCCATTGACAAAAATCAACATATGCTTGTAATTTTCTTTGTGTGGGTGTGTTTTTAATGACCAGATCTATTTTAGTGAATCAGAAATATGAATTCACTTGTTATGGATCAAATTGATTCAACTTTACTTTTACTGGTGTCCCCTGTAGAGCACAGCAATCAATATCTAAAACTATATTGCATAAAATTCAAAATGGAGATATCTGTTTTTGCAAATTAACTCTTCAAATCTAAAGCACCATCCTGAGGGCCAAATGAATCCCCCTTGTAGGGCCAAATTTGGGGGTTCATCTCCATGGCAATGCACTGAAAACCTACCAGTCACCTAAATAAGCAGAGTCTGATTAAAGCCGCAGTGGTGGAAAGCAAAGGCGCCATGTAACTATCCATACAGCCACTGTGTCATTAGAAGGTCAATTGCGCACTAACATCAAGTTTGGTTTGGTTTTTTAACTTTTTTTGCACAAAAAGTTGCACAATGCATCTTTAATATATACCACTTTTTGATCGTGCAGTGTTTCCCATTCAGAAAGGAGACTATGACAGCCCCCCATAGTCTAATTTTGTCCCCCATGGTTTAAAAATGAAATGTAGAATAAATTGGCCTGACAAATTGTACTTTTTGCTTCTTATGCAGCCTTAAACATACAAATGTTACACTATCCTTCCAAAAGAGAGCAGATTAAAGATTAAAAATAGTCAGTAAGTGTAAATATTGAAATTAGAGGCGCCTGTGCCCCCATAGTCTCAGCAGACATCTGTGGGTAACACTGTAGCACCGGTGTATTGAAAAACTTTGCTCACAGAGTTATGTTGCAATGTTATCATCTATCTCTATCGTGTTTCATACGGATAGCCCCAGTAATTATAGTAGAGTGAATCCCTCCACTGTTAGATCATCAAGTCAATTAGAGATTATAGCCATAAACGTCCTGCAATTTGACACACAACAGCTTATTCTACCATTCATTTCTGACCTGCTCTCCATCTCTAATACAAACTATATAGACTTCTTTTTGTAGGTTAACCCTCTAAGTCAGAGATTTCCGACCAGTAGCTCTCCATTCCTTTCCAAGTAGCTCACCAGAGACTTTCCATATTATTCCTACATACACTTGATGAGCCACATTTTAAATGCATTTTCATGTTGAAGACAATCTGGAAACATTTAGGTAAATTAGATAAAGGTAAAACATCCACCTAAGTTGCGTCTGAGTGTGTTCAAAGCAAAAGTAGCACTCCAGGACTTTTTTTTTCTTTTTCTAAAAGTAGCTCATGGGGTAAAAAAGGTTGGAGACCCCTGCTCTAAGTAATTGGCACATCGACTGTACATACTTCACTCGGAAAGTGCAGGAGGAACACGCAGCCCCAGTAAGAGGGAGGATAACTAGCATAAATATTCATGCTTAAATAGTCAGCTATATTTTATTAATGCACAGCTCTGCCCCCGAGCGAAGGGTTAATTGAATTTGGAATGACATGTTCATGTCATGGCATCTGATGTAAATGGGAAGTGTTTATTGAGGTCATGGTTAGTGAGCCGGCGTTTCATCCATGACACGTTTATATGTCTAATGATATTTGGTTACGTGGACAACTCCAGAAGGAGGGTAGGGGCATTTTCCATGCTCTGTACTGTTCTGTCCTGACTTTGGGTTAAAAAATACCTAATTGTTTTGGGGAAGTATTGTGATTACATATCAAGGAGCATTAGAATTTGAGATAAGATTGAATGGTCTGCTAAACTAGTAGGTTGCTTGAATGTGACATCACCACAGTATAAAGAGTCTATAGTTTAAAATTGAGGTGAAGGGCAATCATGGTAACTGTCAAAATACAGATTTGTAGTCTTTTCTAATTTCTAATGTAGCTAATTTCTCTGCAATTCCCAGGCCAATCTAACCTTGCCCTGCAAGATGAATTGTCGTGAGATCTGAATTTTCAGTCTCACAACAAACCCATCCATCTTGAAAGGCTCCAACTGTCCGTTTCGTAACCAGCAGTGGTTCAGACCAATGACATGCTGCTGTGTGGCTGGGGGCGGGATATGTTGGTATGACGACAGTCTGTAGCGCGCTGCCTCGGCAAAACAAACATGGCTCTGTCAGGGGACTTCGTAGATGCCGCGTTCAACACATCCCACCTTTTCAACACGTCTATCATTCCTGCTGTCCGTGTGATACGTCACATGACTCGCTGCTATGATTGGCTTAAAGTGTTAAGGAAGGCAGGTACTAGCCTGTGCTTCACCCAATCAGCTCAAAGTATTGTACTGAGTTTGAACGGGAGCCATCCCAGATTGGTAACATATACAGTACAGTACAACTCAATTTAGGGTGCTACACATATCAATCTGGCTTCTGCCAGGTCAAGGCCAATCCACATGAAAAACTGTCACGAAGTTCAATGTCTTCCCTGTCAGCACATGAACTATAGTCTCATTATTTCCTCATAAAGGTGTCCAAAAGTGGTTACAATATTCAAAAACATGTGCGTGATGTTGGTCAGTAGAAAGGACTTTCAGCCATAAGAATAATATGGCAGGTTTGTGAATCCAATCACTACGAAATAATTAAGTGCAACATTTGTCAATTTTATTTTTGGAACTTCTCTCCCATAGAGTTGTATTGGCATCTGCTCCAACAGCAATAGAATTCTATTACGTGAGTGCAACCTAGACAACAATCACATTCCTTTCAGAAGTGAGAACATCTTTGTAAAAGTCTAGGAGCCCAGGGAGACAGGATAGTTTGATGTTTATTGAGAAAATATTTTGCAGCCCGTTCTAATTGTTACTACCGTATTTAACTAAATGGCGTGCCAGAGCCTTGCTCCACCCACAAACAAAATCCAAACACTGCCGCGATATGGGCGTGCTGGAGGCTTTGGGGTGAGGTGCAGGGGGTGAGTGTGGGCAGGTGTAGCACATGTATAATGAGGAGGCCACGGGGCTGCACGTGTTTAGTTAGCAACAGGAAGTAGCTTGTACACAACCAGTAATATAAGGGGCAAAGCATTATTGGGACATGTAGTCCAATACTGCTACACATTACAGCACACTCAGTTCAAACGTATCATTTAGAGGCAATATGTCATCTTGCTAAGTTAATATGAGCGTTTGCTCTGATATAAGTGTACGATCTGTGGCTGACTGTAAACAAACAGGGATTACTGACAAGGACCTGTAGACAGCTCTATGAGACACCAACTTAAAGAGATTATGAGCAAAAAAAAGTTGATTTGGGATTTAGTTCCCCTTTAAATTGCAATTTTATTGCGATTACGTGTGCAGCTGCAAGTTAACCATATTGCTTTTCTCACTTGTATGAAAGTTACTAAACTTCTATATATATTGTTTGAGCAATTTAGCCTTTTCTGTATGTACAGTACAAGTGCCAGCATGTTTGCCAGCAGAGGGCGCTTGGACAGTGGAACAGTTTAAATATGGCTGCTGCTTTGTAGCGCAGCCAATTTGAGCACAGAGATGAAGTTGTAGAAAGGAGGCATAATTAAATGATATCAACACTGGATCATGTGTGTAGAAAACAAAACACCACTTTATGAATGTCTTAAGGCAATAAACTTTGTCATGTGGATGAAAACTAAAAGAAAAGCTTGATATGCCTCTTGAAGTTTTTTGACAAGTGACTTTACGCTGATTTTCTGGGCCGAGCTGCTCAAAGAAACTCAAAACTGTTTCTTGTCATGTCTGTGGCTGAGTCTGAGCTGTCATAGTAAGTCCATTGGTATTCTTTTCTCGACACAATTGATATCAGTCTAAATCCTGGAGGACGTCCACAGGAAAAAAATGTGTGACTTCAGAAAGATTGACATAAAAAGAGGCTCGTGGGTGCAGCCGTGTTGAGGAGGAGGAGGAGGAGGAGGAGGAGGGGGCAGAGGAAGGACAGAATGACAGATTTGACTCTCCATCTGTGGGTTCAATCCTAAAAATGAGTTTTAGAGAAATGGTTAGAATGATGAATAATATTTATGTTCAGAGACAGAATTGCTATCTCACAAATTGTTGCACTTAAATCTGGGAGATAGTGACAGTGGGGGAAAGTGAGCTATTTCCACAGGTCATAATTGTTTAGGTTTTACTTTTAGACTCGCGACCGCTCTCTGAGTGCTCGTTACAGCAAGCATCAAAGGCGTGTGGCATGAAGGAAAGGCAAGTGTGTGAAAGTTGCATTGCAAAAATGAGAGTAATATTTTCTGTGGCAGCTTGCTCTGCTCTGAAAATGCATGACTGTGAAAGGAACACTGTCATAGGGTTTCCGCGGGGCATTAAAAAGCATTACAAGTCATTAAAAAGCATTTACTTGGATTAGAACTGGCTTTAAACTAGAACTGGTGAGGAACAACCCTTAAAGCCATATGGGACAAAATTAGGAAACCTCAAGGGGAACCATTTTGGGGAGGGATCGACCCCTATGGATGGATGGGCCAGTGGTGAATTTTTTGTCGACCAGAGTCCAATGGCTATGTCCGGCGAGAGTTGCAGTGGCCATTAAACTGTGAGATGGCCTCAGGCAGACAAGAGTCCCGCAGCAGTGTTCAACCCGAGCCGCAGGCTTGGCCGATGCCGTCTGGTCCCACTAATGCTGTCCAGTCCCCACCACGATGACAGTTGTTTAGGTCTTCAACAGCCCGGGAACTAGCACTCCCTATGGGGGTGGGACAGAAAAAGAGGACACAATGTGAATAGCAATGAACAGACAAAATGTGCAGGTAGACCTAAATATTGCAAGATTATTCTTTATTGATCTCATGATGGAGAAATTCACTTGTAAGCATAGCATTTAGTTAGAATATTCAGCATAGCTTTTTGTTGTATAGATAACTATTTAGTGTCAATGACTTACAGGTAGTTGGTCAATAGTGTAGTTTTAGGTTTAGTTGTTGCTGTTAGATTAGTTGCATTTAGCAGAGACCGTCTGTTAGCTTTAATTGTATTGAGTGTTAATTTAGTGTTCTCTTTGTGACCAGTCGCAGGAACCAGGGACACAAGTCTATTCTGGGGCATTTTGAGTTATTCACAGATTCTGAAAATGTAGTTTCTAAGCTTTCCAACGATGTGTAACACATGGAAATCTGATATTTGGAGAGGTTGTAGCCATTTGAATGTAGGTACCTCCCAATAGATAAACCAGAGATATCCCCTCTCTTAAGTCTGCTTGTTTTGGCTCAACGGCTCATTACCCGTCAGCCATTTTCATTGGCTGAAGCGACTGCCAGTCAAGCAGTTGGGACAACATTTGTGAGGAAAAGGGGGGAAACTCGCAGGACACTCGACATGGGCCGGGATTTGGCTTAATCTTCGCGGGACCTGGATCATTTTTCCTGGGCTAGATCGCGCGCAGAGACTCAGAGATTACCCAGGGATTACCACCGGAGCACAGAAAGGCACATTGGCCACTTTCATATGGACAACGTTTGTGAAAAAGGGGGAAAATCACTCATTTTGAAAAAAAAAAAACCTTGTTTCTTTATTTACGCAAATGTTGTGCTGTTGACTTGTGTCCCTGGTCTCAGCGACGGGTCACATAATACTTACTTACTGTTATTAATCTCAGCACAGACTCCACCCACACAACATTTTTTGTTTTTTGTTACCACCCTGCCTGCTATTATCAACAATACTGTATTTCTTCATAGTTTTGGTCAACATAATTTACTAAAACTTATCAAAAGCCAAAAAGAAATTGTAGTAATTGTTGTAATTGATGACTAAAATGCTAATTGTTAACTAATAAAAAACTAAATAGAAATGTAAAGATGAGCAATTTTGATTTTGACCAGTCCATCTGTAGATTTAGTTGACTAAAATTAAAAACAAATGAGCTTATTTGACAAAACAAACAAAAATACAGTTGATATTAAGAAATCGGGCCTTTAGGTGATTCGTGTTGTTCCTAATGAGTGTAGGCGCTAAGCATTTTCTGGCCATTACCTCCATCTGTTCATCCCACTAAACCTGAAGCCTGATGTTCCTGCCACCTCTGTGAACATGACAAACTTTGGCGAGCTTTCAGTCGGCGTCTCCGAGGCCGGGCGCCGCAGACGGTGCCAGACTGAAGCCGCGGTGGTTTGGATTCGGAATACTAATGGAAAACTCCAGGCTCCGTGAGAGCCGCCATGTGTCATGAGTCTGCAGCGGAGATCTCCTTCACGCTTAGCTTTTCAGGCACTTAAACCTAAAAGCAAATTATGGCAAAATGCACTCCAGCACACAACTGTAATGCTATTTCTGTACTCGCGTCAAATGAGGAGACTAAATATGTCTGAATAAGTGAATCTGAATACAGTGAAAGTTTAGTAGTTATTTGTACACTGCAAAAGTAATATGAAACTATGTTTCTCAACTGGTGAGGCGTTGGGACCCACCATCGTCCTAACAGACGAGCCGCGGCCCAAATAAGAATTGAACAATGAATTTTGTATGTATTTTCCACACAATTACTTTTGAATAAGCATGAAATACACCTATAAAGCTGAAATCATGACCATTTAAACACAGTCATCACACTTAAAGTGAGATCATGAAGCATAATTTACTTGAAATTACTTATTTTGCATGCAACAATACTTATTTCACTGGCAGACTTTTTACTTGGTACGTCAGAATTGATTTTAACTTGCCGAGATGTCATTTTCTGCACTGTAATGTAGGCTTTTTATACTTATTCCGTCAATAAATATTGGGAGAAAAAAAACAAGTTCCCAGGGAAAGGCTCATGACCCACTGAAATGCAATGAGATGTGTTTTTTTTCTCTTTGTTCCTTTGGCAGATCATTTTACTCAAGGGCAACTATTCCTATTTCAAGAAAGGTTTACTTATTTTTAGTAAGGATGCACCCATCCAATACTGGTATTGAATATTGGAGCCGATACCAGAAAAAAAACAATATTGGGTATTGATTCCAAATATCCGATCCTGAACCGATACTTTGGCCAGCTTAATATTAGTGAATATGGATGTATGTCATTTTAAAGCTCTGAACCTGTAGAATTCAGTCATACTGCATTCTACAGGTTCACAGGCTACAGGTCTACAGGCTAACATAGAGTTTAGATTGGGCCCAAAAAAATCCAGCCTGACCCGGCCCGAACTATCAACTTTTATCATTTGATTTGGGAATGTGACATTGAATATTGCAGCTGCCGCCTTTGTGCACTTTCATTCAGCATTTAGCCTACTCTACGCTCTCACCGGACATTAAACTGCTTTATTTATACCACTTTGTGTTAAAAAACACCCTTCTAAGACAGATGGAGAGAGATCGAGTGCACCGCTGACCCACGCGGCTGAAGCGTGCCCAGCAGTAGCGGTGTTTCTCGCACCACCCCCTGTCTGCGGAGACTTATCAAGACTAGGAGGGAAAAATCACTGGTGTAGCCTATAAGAAATAACAAAAAAAAAACATGATTATTTTTATTTTATTTTTTAAAACTCAAATCCCGAGTCCGACCCAGCCCAAATTTTGGTTTGGGCGAGGGCCCAAAAGCTAAGGTCTAAGTTAGCGGCAGTATGCTAAGGCTAGCTTCAACCAATGAAGGCTGAGACTGAAGCTATGAGTCACATAGTAGTGAAATAATATTGATGTTGAAGGTCATTTGTATTTTAGTTTCAGAAATACTGTCACAGATTTGCTGGTAAAACATATTTGCATTAATTATCACATCACTTCCTGTTATAGTCATCTATGTTCAGTGCTTAATTTGATCCGGCTTTTGGGGGAACGCATTCCGGGAAATCGGAAGTTTGAGCTTTATTTGATCCGGGAAATAAAATACTCCAGCTGTTCCCCCATAAAATCCACCCAGAACACAAGTGTTCCTGAAAATCTGGATTTACAAATTAAGCACTGTCTATGTTAATGTAACACTAGATCAGTCACCTTTTCACTCACTACAAACCAGTGTATTTACATAAACAACAAATATGTCTCTACAGACCTACTTTTGAGAAAATCTCACAAATCAGAAGTATCGGTTGGTATCGGGTATCTAGTATATACTCAAACCCCAAGTATCGGTATCAGAAGCAAAAAAGCTAGATTGGTGCATCTTTCAGCATATTTTATTATGTAACTGTCTCATCCTCAACTCATTTGAATTTATTTTCTGTTGGTAAAAAGTGGACTGTGTAAATCTGAAACCCAAAGAAACTAAAGCTTGTTTGGAAGCAGCGCTCTCAGTCAAAGGCCACACTCTGTCCTCCACAACACGAGGCGACACAAGCTGTTACGACCGTTAGAGTCAGAAGACGCGACCTTTAATCGCAGCGCCCCATCAGGTCAATCAGACTCGTTTTAACACACTCCAACATGACGCCTAAACGCATCTCCGCAGCAAAGCACTCATTGGTTCTGACAGCGGCACGCAGCCCGGGCCCTGAGCGCGTATATTTCATTACAGATACAGTAAGATAATCTGTCTTTTTTTCATTTCTCTTTCTTGGCAGTGATGCTGCTGGACACTACAGAGTCGACCTCGGAGCTGGGCTGGACCACGTATCCGGACACTGGGGTAAGCTCTGTCGCCGTAATGCTCTCTCCAGCTGCTGCGACGGAAACGAGGCCAATCAGATGTGTTACGCACATGTTACTGAAGCTTTTGAGTGAGTGTGTGATCACAACAGGCTAGAGGAGGACAGGGACATTAGCAGCAACAACTTCATTCAAGAGGGTTTGAAAGTTAAAGCTGTTAGTATTCATTTAATTCACAACATTTCATGGAAACAATGAGTTATAAATTGGATATTTTGAATAATATTTTTCTCAATATTTACTGTATAATAAACAAAATGCATTGGTGGAAAACCTTTTTGTTAACCAGTGCCTATCTCCTGACTATTGAATGATAACTTACTAGCAATAGGGGGGTTTTATGAAGTAAAGGTTTTCTACATTTTATTGATTTTTGTACAAGTTAGGAAGATGTCTGTGTAATCCCTTAGTCCTCGAGGGGAATTCCATAGTAACATAAGTAAAACAAAATACAGTATATGCTTGACTGTATTTGATACTAACTCCCAACACATCTTGAAACACATTGATCTCAGCTGGCTTGTTCAAAGTTTCTTTTTGGAATGATTTCTGGATTGCTCACCTCTGTCTTTGAGCCCCTCCTCCCCTTGCTCCCCATCAGAACAAACCTCCTGCCTCACTGGCTCTGTGGATCTATCCAACATCGATGCTAGGGCGGCAGCATATTGTTTTGTATTAGCCTGGCTCTGGTGGATGTTCTTGCCAATGCTCTACGATAATTGTATGAGCTGGGTACTGTTATTAGCCGGTACATGAAAAATAAATTGTGACAGTCCATGGAACAATGGGGAACAAGTCGATTTTGGGCATTTTGAGTTATCAGATTCTGAAAGTGTAGTCTCCAAGCTTTCCAATGATGTGTAACACATGGAAATCTGATAATATTTTAAGAAGTTGTGGCCACTTGAAGGTAGGCCCTCATAGATCCTCAATGCTGAGAAATCTGGCTTTAAAGATTGAGAACTTCTCACCTCTCTCTGCTGCTGGGATAGACAATAGGGCTCATTTACATCTCATTTAGATAGCCACCCCCCTGTCAAAAGACTGTCAGTGGTGTGACAGGACCTAAATCAGGTGTGAACTAGGATGAAACCAGGTCTAAACCAGGACTATACCAGGTCTAAACCAGGACTAAACCAGGTCTATACCAGGACTAAACCAGGTCTAAACCAGGATCTAAACCAGGTCTAAACCAGGACTAAACCAGGTCTAAACCAGGTCTAAACCAGGACTAAACCAGGTCTAAACCAGGACTAAACCAGGTCTAAACCAGGTCTAAACCAGGACTAAACCAGGTCTAAACCAGGACTAAACCAGGTCTATACCAGGACTAAACCAGGTCTAAACCAGATCTAAACCAGGACTAAACCAGGTCTAAACCAGGACTATACCAGGTCTAAACCAGGACTAAACCAGGTCTAAACCAGGACTAAACCAGGTCTAAACCAGGACTAAACCAGGTCGAAACCAGGACTAAACCAGGTCTAAACCAGGTCTAAACCAGGACTAAACCAGGTCTAAACCAGGTCCTGCCACTGTCTACTAGCTGTCCCTCCATCCCGTTTAAAAACTAAAGGCGACAGAGTCTTCTCTGTTGCAGCACCAAAACTATGGAACAGTCTTCCAGCCCATATTAAGTCCTCTATTTCCACCGACCAGAACTCTTCTGACTATTGACTGTATCCTCCTTTTTACTGATATTATGACTATTAATACTATTACTATTTTTTGTATTTATTTTATTATTATTATTATTATTAATTTTGTCGACTATCAATGACTTTTCGTATTGTGAAGCACCTTGGTGCAACTATGTTGTTTTTAAGTGTGCTATACAAATAAATTGCCTTGCCTTGCCTAAAC
>OMNZ01108026.1:14469-29119 GCA_900303255.1 Lesueurigobius sanzi
TCTCATAGTTTGGCTGGTCCTGCGACTTATACTCAGGTGCGACTTATATATGAATTAATATGTTACGTTAACATACCAGACACCTTTTCAGTTCATTGTTTATGCTTGGTGTAGCTGAATAACCATCAATGTGTTACGTTAGCATAGCGTACACCTAGTCAGCCTGTTCTTCTCTATTCTATTGTTATTATTATAACTTGCCTTTCAAGGTGAAATGTCTGTTCTTTTATTTTATACTCCGGTGCGACTTATAGTCCGGAAAATACGGTAAGATAAGATTCTTACTTCTTTATTGATCTGCTCTTAGGCTCTTAGGCCAGGATCACACAAGGGGGGGGGACAAAAAAGTCAGGAAATGTGCCATCAGGAAGAAAAAAGGTTTGCAAACAGTAGTAATAATACTGGAATATATAAATAACAAGCTAAATTAAAAAAAAGACTAGAGAACGGCACTAAAAACCTAAAACAATGTTGCAAAAAATTCTAAACGGAGATATCTGCTTTGGCAAATGAACTCTTCTTTTACGTACCACCAACATCCTCTAATTGTATCCAGTTATAAAACATGATGTCTACGCCTGTATGAGACCCACACGTCGAGAAGGTTGCATATTTAAGTTAAGGTATTGCACAACTTACAAAAATAGGATGTATAATACTGCTAACACATATAAAAAAAAAAAATAATAACATAACAGCAAAGCAAGACAATGAAAAAGGCCATGGATTTCGGTACTACCTAATTTGGCACCAGTGTTAAAAACAAAACATAAAACTGACCAGGTCTTAGTGCTTGGGGTAAAGCTACATAGCTATGTTACCGTCTCGTTACAGTTTTCGTTAAGTGCAATGGCGCTCCCGGGTCGCCGCGGTCTAAGCCGGCTGCTGCGGGTTGACGTTCATGTGCTGAGGGTGTCCCAGAAGGCCGATCCGCTGCTTCTGCTTCCTCTGCTCCGTCATCTACAGAGAACGAGACCAAGACCGAGCGAATGAGACGCGTACCTCTTTGTTTTCTGCTCAGGCTCCCACTGTGATTTATCGCCCGAAATGCAGCGAAGTCGAGCCGTACTGAATCATTTACCATCCTGACTGTGTTCTGACGACAGCGGCGCTACGCTCACACTCAGACTGAAACTTAATTTCAGAGATCAAGCATCTCGAGTGAGTCATAACACATTTGTTTTTCTGTTTTAAGTTTAAGATTTAAGTTGGTCCGAATTCTGAGCTGCAGTTTGGCCCACGGCATTGAAACTAAATGATCTAGAGTGAAAAGGAATGGAGTGGCTGTAATGAGTATTTTGTAGAAAAATATTTAGCAAAAATTGAATCAAATTGAAGTAAATAATAAGTCTAAAAAATAACATAAAAAAAAATACTGAAAACATACTGTAATATTTATTGTTTTGGAGTTTGCGTTCATGTGCAACTTTGAGCAATAGTCTGTCTGGGTCAAAATGTCTTGGTGACATTCACTTCCTCAGACAGAGTTCTCATTTCAGGGGCAAAGACATTTATATAATGGTTTGCCGGAACACTGGAAAAACACGATTGTGTAAATGTGGTTTAAAGGTAGGATTTGGATTGTCATCAGCACATTTTTCTATAAAAAAACCAACAAAGGCACACGCTACTTAAATGAATATGACAAACAAATGTATTGTTTATTTTATTTTATTTTATAGTATAAATTGTAATAATGTAGATTTTTTTCTTCTCCTCAAAATTACAGGCAAAAAAATACATTTTAGAAAACTAATTTAAATTGTAAAAATAACTTAACCATCTTCAATTTATTAAATTGTATTTATTAATTTGGGTAAAAGCCCATATCAATATAGAATGACAATAAAACAATTTTAGGTAAAATGACCAGGCACAAAAGTATTGACAGTATTTGAATAGGAGGCACAGTAAAGGGCTCTGACCTGCTCCTTCAGCTCCGTCAGTTGGCCCGACAGGTTCGACACTAGTCTCATGGTGGACTCCAACTTCTCCTGCAGGTTTCGGATTTCATTCTGTTCTCCCTCTGCATCACTGCTCACCAGAGACATGGCCCTCATCCGAGGGAACCAGTCCAGATTGTGATCCTGTCAATGAAAAACACAAAATATATACACAGTATAAAATACAATACAAATACAATTATCATTATTATTATTTACAATTGAAGAGTTAATTTGCAAAAGCAGATATCTCAGTTTTAAATTGTATTACCATTTAAGAAAGGTGACCCCAGTAAAACTACAGTTGAATCTATTTGATCAATAAAAAGTGGCTTAATATTTCTGAAGTAATGAAGTAGGTCTGGTAATTAGAAACACTGCTACACAAAGAGAAAGTTACAAGTATACGTTGATTTTTGTGTCTATGGCACTTATCTGTTTTTGCAAATGAACTCTTCAATTGCAAATATATGCAAATACTTTCGATGTGATGTCACAGTTAATTGAAAGAAGGTTTGCTGTGTCTGTCGTGGTGCACGCCTCATATGACCTCGTACCAGTTAAACATTGTGTTAATACAGCAGCTGAATATATTTGGAATTAGGGACTTTCCATATTAGAATCACATGTGGGCAAACTCTCAACACAGTTTACTATCACCATTCAGTCACATGCTTTTTTACTGTACACCAAGTAAACTTTGTCGGGCGATACACACAATACTTAGGGGCTGATCCGACACAATACAGTATGGAATATATTTACCTTAAAACCTTAAAAATTCATAAGTTATTATTAAGTGTTAAGATTGAAAAGTGCATAAACACAACAAAACATAACAAAGCATTACATTTACAATTACATTTCTCACATTATTTTTTACCTAAATGTAAAATGTCAAAGGATAACGCAAAAACAAAACAACAGGCATTCACTGACACAAAAATATGCTTCTACAACATAACCTTTTATTCTATGTCTCATCTGATTCTGCATTTATTCTCCGTATACAGTTTATTCTTTTACTCAAAATTTGACATACCCTGACAGAATGTCATACAATATGATTCATGACACAAAAACATTTACCTCACTCATGGTTGCTTGAAGCCATGTATTGTTTCTTTATGCTTTTCAACTAGAAACCAGCCAAATGTCCCTGATCAAAACAAACATCCATTTTGTCAGAGTCCTGTATTTCAGCTGAAGTGAGTTTTTCTTGACAGTGGTTGAAGGTCATGTAAACGTTAGATCAGGGACATTTGAGTAGTTTCTGTTTCATTATGATTTTAAAAGAGTAAACTCAGTTCTTAAATAGCTTCGCACAACCACTAACCATGAGTGGAAAACATATTTGTGTTATGATTCATATTCTATGGAAAATGGCCAAAAGATAAAAAGGGTATGTAAACTTATGAGCACAACTGTATTTGCAACTGTTTTGAAACTATTTTAAAACCTAGCGGCACCAATGTTTCCCCATACATTTTTTCTCAATTTGGCACCAATGGGCCACCATACATTTGCCCATCATGTGCTGGGTAAACACAAAACAAGACAGCAGCTGATCAGTGACACATTTTCAACCCAACTTCGCACCGCTACCCGGAGGCCTAGAAGGACTCGGGTGGGCTCCGGTTTCTGAGATATTCACAAAAGTCATTGGTGACTTTTGGGGCAGGTCAAAGGTTAAAATATGGAAATTATTGCAGTATATCGTAGCTATAGGGCAGGGATGGGCAACTGCCATGATAAGGAGGGCCAACATTTTGCATCACCACCATTGGAGGGCCACATGACCACGCTCTTCAACTAATTGCATAAGAGAGAAGCTACAAAATGATTTTAAATAAGACATTTTTGTATATTTATGCTTGTATGTTTATTGAACCAACATTATTTCCCACAGAGAACAGTTTATTTACGACAGATTGATTCAGGTGCGGCTCAAAAATTCTGGTTAGCATTTTTAAAACTGTTTTTAAGAAATTATCTACGGATGCCCCCGGGCCTCAGTTGCCCATCCCTGCTATAGGGTATTGCAATTCTTTGCCCTAATTCTTTGCATCTGTTAGCCAGGTAAAGACAACAGCTTTAGTGGTAGAAATAATGAATATGCTAAATGTGTTAGCTAACCCAGTGGTTCCCAAAGTGGAGGTCGGGACCCCCACGGGGGTCGCGAGGCCCTAACCTGGGGGTCCCCAGATGAGGTCAAGATAAAATACAAACAAAATTACAGTATTTGTTAATGTAATGTTTAGCACATATTTGTGAATTGGGGCCAAATAAGAAAATAATAATGCAATAATTCATATATTTTTTTAATGTTTTTCCAGTGAAATAGTTACAAAAGGAAGTTACTTTTTACAGTGGGGGTCCCGAGTCATTCAGATGTTCATTTTAGGGGTCGCTGCTGTATACTGTATTTATTTATGTACTCTCTTTGGCTTTGCTTTCCATGCGGAGCTTTCCAACTTTATGAAACTCAGATGCTCAAATAAAAAGACGAAAGAAGAAAGAATGAAGAATAGCTTTATTTATAAAGCGCCTTTCACAGACATAGTCACACATCGCTTTACATGGGACAATTTTCATTCACTCCAAACACTGATGGAAGTGTGGCTGCCGACATCAGGCGCCAAATTTTATATTGTGGTATTGTTTAATCAGGATCATGTTCATACAAGATACGGATCACGTTTGTACAAGACAGCCCCAAAGGCCTCTCACGTTTAAATTGCATGATATCAAATGATCTTGTTTGAACAAGATAAATAATTTGCATGAAAATCCATGTTTGCTATTTCAGGGAGCAGATGCCGGGAGGTGCGTCCGGGGCCGCTGGGCACGGAGCCCGGCGGGTGACACAACGCACATAATTGCCCTCAGAGTCAGCATCATCCAAACACTATGACACATGAATGGGGGGATTTCTTGACATTTATTTTGAATTAGGTTTAAAATACAGATACCTACAGTAACTGCAGCACTGGACAGTAACTGCTTGTCTATTGCTGTACCATTGTTTCCAAAGTAAATCCAAAACAGAACTAGCGTGTTATCCATTTGTGGGAACAACCTTCTCCCACTTAAACTCTATTAAGTGCTAAGAGACGTTTGTTAACTAGAGAAAAGGAAGCCTATATCTCTTCAAGACTAAAGTGTGGTTATTTGCTTGCATGACGCACAAGTGCAGGTGTGCAGACTGAGAGCGCTGGTAACGAGACACACTCAAACCAGGACCAGACCAGGACTCGCACTCACATCTGTCTTAAAGGCACTATACCTGATTTTTAAATTACAAATGATGGAAGAGGGAGGGAGTAAAATAAATTGATAGTTGCAGTCCAAACACATTCCTAACTTTCCCAACACATTTCTAAAACCCTGTTTCTTCATTGAGATGAGTTTATAAGCACATTTCACAACTGGCGGGGTCACTTTTTAGGATCATAATCACAGAAATGCTAGAAAATTAGCCTGCAAACTCATGAAATCAAGAGTAAATGCTTTCTGTTTAAATGTACAGTATTATTTCCAGAAATGTCTGGGTTTGCAATAAACTAAAGGAGGAAAAAACAAATTTCATATCACTTCTAGGAAAAAAATCAGGTATAGTCCCTTTAAGCAGACGCAGAGCTACAAGCACTTACATGAAACACCATGTATTTTAAAACTAATTCAAAGTAAAAGTAAATGAAATTCCACCACGAGCCATAGTGAGTGGATGACGATGGCTAATGCTGACTTGGAGCAGGTACAATCTCTCGTTGTGTCACCTGGCAGGCTCCGCAAGACCTCTGCTGAACCTGATCCACTAATAGCAGGTGGAATGGCAAAAATGGATTTTCATGTAGTATCATGAAAAGCATTTATCTTGTACAAACAAGAATCTATCTTAGACGAACATGATAAGGATCTTGTGATACCATCTGAAAAATAAAATATGCGCTTGAACTGTCAACGCTTCCGCACAACCAGTCGTTCTGATGCAACGGAGTGATGAAGAGCAAATTGTTACTCCAGAAACAAAACAGTCACAGCTCGTTGTCAAGCGCTTTGTGATCATGTCTGTGAAAGGCACTATACATAATAATCTCTTCTTCTTCTGTCCAATCAATTTTCCTCCATTCACAGTTTCAAGTCAAGGCCATGGCCCATTTTATAGTCTCATTTAGGTATTTTGTTCCACACATCATTTTCAGAATGCATGAAAACATATCTACAAAACAAAACACTGTTGTGCAGAGTAGGAAGCTTGTGCTATACTTGTATTCCATTTCCATCACAAAGGACTGCATGTTTGACACTCTTATCTTGTCTGGCACTTGGCCACCGCATGCCATTGTAATTGTGCACTGTCTTGAGTCATGGGACGGCATTCCCTTGCCATCCCTATTTCCTATTTATACGACACAGCAGCACGCTTATGTACAAGATATCCCATTCAAGTGTCCTGCCCCTTGAAGTGCACAAGTGGCGGTCCCAATGTGGAATGAATGAACGATAAAGTTGCTGCGTAGCCTCTGAGGTCACCAGCAACAAATGAACGGTGGAAAAAAATCCCCCGGGTTTCAGCGGTTGCTTTGGAGATAGCTGAGGTGGTGTCCGAACCACAAAACCAGACCTGGGTCAGACAGAAGGCCCAGGGGAATCACACAACAGCACGACAACACTCAAAAGAGTCATTCTGAGAGGACCAGCAGACAGTTGTGAACATGTTCCACTTCCTGAATGCTGGCTGTTTACTTCCTTTCATAAACATGCACACTGTATGAAGACAAACAGGAAGATGCGTATAGACTTAAAACAATATAAAAATACATCTACTAACAGCTTATGTGGCAGTGGGATGTGAGACGACCGACCAGAAGAATTTTAGAACTGAAGAATCTTCTTGGTGAGATACAAGATGTCTTCAATTAAAAACAATCCAGTCCAGATGACACACAGTATGCATATACAGTATACAATACATATATACTGTGATAAGTGTAATCAAAACCCTCAAATATCCTTTTTGATTGTCTGGATTGAGTAGCCACTTGTGTTTATTTGATGACAGGCTCAGTGGCTGCTCAAACCTTCTTTCCATCTCCAATGTTTACAAATGTGAACATTTCCCGTAAACAGAGCGCTGCCAGGACCTTAAGACTCAACATCACGCCGGTTCAATGGAAATGACGGAAGTTCAGTTTTCATTATTAAAACCGCACGCGCCATGAGAGAGAAACAGGATGCTATGTGGTTAAAACAGCAACAGAAAACGTCACAGTCATGCCACAAACCACCTTACGGCCAAATAATGACCAAAATATTCACACATTTCAACATTGTGAAGACCAATTGAAAGAAACTGTTTCCACTTGGATTTTTTTTTTGGCATTGCAGAGAAAATAGGGCAAAGAGTGTGAGACCGTGGTAATCTTTTGGCACCTTTGAAAAGACATTTCACTGAGAGTCAGCTTTGACGTCAATCCTAGTCATTTTCATAGTATGACTCCATCCACTTGTTTAGTTTCATTCTGCTTCCATATAATTGCAGCATCAGATAAACAGCCTGCTGGAAGGGGGACTTTACACACCACATAAACAAGGCGATTGGCTTTTAAGATGAGTTTCAAAACAGTTTATGTTTGGTGTTTTTTCTTTGTTTTAGAAAAAAAAAAGAAATAAGAAGAAACTAACCATTTTGAAGCCAAATTTCAACTTTATCTTATACCTTTTGAACTCCTTTTAAAAACTAATTCCTCTTACAATTGTTCAGCAGTGTTATATGAAATTTACAAATCGCTTTCCATGCCTTAAACGATTTTTAAACCTTGTTTAATATAATATTGCGTTCCTTAACAAAGACTCCCATAAAAAAACAACATAAAGACTGAGACCATAATACTTTTATCTAAGATTAAAGGAGATAGAAGGCTCTGGCAAATCAGAAGCCAGCAATCTGTTCACATCAAGTTTGTATGAGGGCAGCTCGCTTTGGCCTGAGGCGGAGGACCCAAAATAGGTGCTGTTTGCCCCTGGTCTGACACGGGTAGATGGGCTCCGTGCCACACGGGTTTTGCCAGTGGAAAGACAACATAAGAAAAAGAGGCCTTTCTAGACGGGGCAGAGGGGGCATTGAGTCCAGTGTCAAACACTTGTGAAGGGCGGGGCTAAATTGACCGGGTCAGCTGATGTGTCAGAGGTCTTTACCCGTGCGTGCCCCACTGCTCAGAACAGTTTGAACTCTCTTTGAGTAATGGCCGAAATCATGGGCTTTGATCCTAAATCAGGTGATTCTTCACAAGACCCAGGCTAAGAACAGCAATAAATGCCCCAACTGCTGCCCATGGGATTAAGTTAGAAAATGTGTCAAAGCCCAGACGGCTGCAACCCAAATGTTTAAAACAACTTAATCAGTACAAGGGATTTTCCTTTGGCTGAACTCAACAACAGAAGTGTTAACAACAGAGCAGATTAGACAAAAATCGGTATGTCCAACTCACTCACTCACTCACTCACTCACTCACTCACTGAAAAGCCTGATAGCTGCCCCCAAAAAATCAATATGGAAAAAATATATACTTAAAAAGGTGTTTCTGGTAAGTTTCTAGTACGAAACCCAAAGCAAAGGTTCCCGCCGCACCCATACAGCCACTGCGCCACAAAAAGATCAAATACGCACAAATATCAAGTTTTTTTTTTCCACACCAGACATAATTTAAGTATAGGTATAAAGGAAACTAAAAAAACAGTGGATCACACAGCCTCACTTAACTGTTGACACTGGTCAGATTCTGTTGGTGATAATTTGCTTTTACAGCCTTTGAAGAGGATTTCTTCATGCATGGTAGCAATAATCACAACAGATGCTTTTTTATCTACTTATCTGTAAAAAAAAATCTTTCCTCCTTTTATGTTTGTGTAGGTTCTCAGTCGTACAGGAGTTGTCCATCGTAGGCAAAAATTCTTCAGTCTTCATCTGTACTCTGTAGTTGAAGTGTAGGACGTTTCGATCTTACTCCAAAGCTGATGACGATCTTTGGAGTAAGATCGAAACGTCCTACACTTCAACTACAGAGTACAGATGAAGACTGAAGAATTTTTGCCTACGATTTCCTCCTTTTAGTTTGTTTCAGTTCCATTTAAGGTTGGCACGCTGCAGTCCCAAGGAGCTCTGGATGAAGCAGGTTAGATCTGAGTGTGAAGTGTAGCAGCACGGGGGAATCGACAAGGAATTGGTAAATTGTCTCAACTTATATCTTCACACTCTCATTCATACACCAGTGTATGCAGACACTGGAGGCAAGCGGGGTGAAGGACACAACAACAGTCTGCACCTGCGAGAGCGGGAGTCAAACCCCCGACCTTCCGATCATGAGACGACCCTCTCTACCACCAGTCAACCAGTCCCACACTGTTTTCAACCATAATTATGATCTACATTTATACTTGAGTAGATAATGCAGATGCAGTGTATAGCCCTTACCCGGATCATTTCTGCCACGTAGCTCTCAGGTCCCGTGTATTCAGTAGAATCCTTCACCTTCACCAACACGATGAAGAACAGATAGTGCCACATGTTGTGCTCAACTTTGATGTGCTCCTCAAAAGTCACAGTCTTATTGTCAAATTTGTCCCTTTCCAAACCTATGGACACACATACAAAGACATACATAACATTTAGAGGTGCATCCGTCAGGATTTTTTAGGCCGATTATGATCACCAATCATTAAGATTTTGATCATGTCGGTCTATTTGATCAGGTCATTTCACGCAAATTAAGCCGTAACCGGCCGATCAGATCGATGCACCTCTCATTCCAAAATGCTCTTCTCCTATTTCTGACTTATTCAGTCTTTTTAATTGTTTGCAGATTTGTTTGTTGTGTTTTATTTCATGACAATATGACACATAAAAATGCCTTAGTTAAATGGTCACCAGCAGCAGTGATTTCATCACTTTATCTTATTGAGGAAGACAATGGTCAGAGTGACTGTAAAGTCAAGACCCATGTGACAACAGGAAGAGGCAGTCCTCCTCCACCTGACATGACTAACAAGCCATTCTGGGAAGAGGAGGACTGCAATACTTCTCTGGAAAACATCCCCCATTTTGCAACAGGGCCTTACGTGATGTCTGCAAGCTTGTCCAAAACATTTTTATTTTACAGCAACTTCACACTTACTCCTCACAGGCAGCAGATGATTTGAGACACAGTATCAATTGAACCACTTCCTCTAATGGTAAAATACAATGCAATGTGTATCAAAGGTAATTCAACTTGTCATAAATACAAATATATTCCATAACCTACCGCAAATAAAACAGGTTGTCTTAAGGATTTCTTCCTTCTTCTGCTTCTCACTTCTTAAATCGGCAAAGGTATCAATGATGACACCAAAGATGAGATTGAGGACAATGATAATAACCATAAAGAAGAAGAGCAGGTCATAGATGACTCTGGCTGCAAACAGGGGTTCCTGTTGAATCAAAGATATAGACCATGACAAACACTGTAAATCACAATACGCCTAAGCATATAGGAAATAATACGCTAAGAGACCCTTATATAAGTGTGCATGAGTCATGACCTCGTGGTATGGGTCACTGTACATCTGTGTAATGCAGTTAAGGCTTAATCCTGAAAGAGTAGTAATACTTTTTTTTTTTTTTAGCATGCTGTACTTTTGAAATCCATGAACTTGTCATCTTAGTAACAAGTCATTTTCATGAAAGTAAAAACTCTACTGAGAAAGGGGAGATACCATTTAAGAGATTAGCAACAAACATTTCTACCTCTTTTGAGGGCTTGCGCAGAACGTCTCCAACACCTCCTCCACTCCTCAGCCCATGACTCAGCACCGTGACAATGCACATGAGAAGAGAGTCACAAGATCGCTCCTTGTCTTCGATCACAACGGCTGATGGTTGGATAGAAACAACGGCTGTAAAGACAAATCAACAGAATTAAGTGCCACTTCCTGCATGGTGCTGAATACACTGCTTTGTCTGTATGGCCATTAGCCACAGGACATGCCTTTGATAATTGCCACCATGAAAACACACTAAAATAGAATAAAATAAGTTCATTACACTCAAATCTCCCATGCACATCATGGGCAAGCATTATTCAATTTGTTGCATATTAACTTAAGAGTCATAGTAATAAATGCATAACTCACAAAACAGGGCACCAGACTATTCTAATTAACCACTTGATGGGAATGCATCAGGAGACACGCCAGAGGCACGCTGAGGATTTGATATGGTTGGCTAATAAAACCTAGTTGGGGTCAGTAGGTTTGCAGGAGTCACTGTTTGCAGAGAAATGTGTAATAACTGAGCTGACCCACTGAGCCTCTTAGACGTGACGCTTAACAGGGGCAACTCTTTAACCCTGAAAGCCTTTGCCTCAGGTTTTAGATTTTGATTTTCAGAGTTTCACAGTTGTTTCACTTTGACCCCCCCCCACCCCAAAAAGACGGTATCCCAAACTGATCTAATCCTGTGACCACCAGACTGCAGGGTATCAAGCTCTCGCCGTAGTCACACATACAATCATGCAGCGCACATTTGCAGACGGTCACGCAAAAACACTTAAGGACCTCCATAGACACACACAGGGATTGACCCAGCTTTGTCATTGAAATGAGACATAGCTTTACGGTGCTTTTTCAGTAATTGATGCTGGGTCCGGACACCAGTGTATAACTAGCAAGAGATGCCTTTATTAGAGTTTGAAGGTTGTTCTTATTATAGTTCTGTATATACCACAGCATTGACTGAGGATAGACCATTTATTTTAACGAGGGGGTATGCTTTTTACTTGATTTTACACTTTTGTTGCTATATTTATACAATACTACTAATACGAAACCGGCAGTAGTTTCACTTCCTGACTCTCCAAGCCAACTCTCCTTAAGCCCCTCCCCTCCTCATGCGCTCTTTCGCTGTGTAGCTGTAGAACACCCAAAAAAGGAACAAAAATAAACCATTTTTGAAAGGATAAAGCTTTGCCAGAGCTCGAGTGTAAGGAAGCATTTCCTGGATACGTTACTCAGGAGGGAAAAAGGAGGTGCTTTGCATGAGCTGCTGCTGCACTGCTAAAAATAGTCATCGGGGAAAGATTCAGAGGTTACTCGAAACAGCAATAACTCCAGCTATGTTTTTGACGAGGGAAGAACATTGTAACAGCCGATTTCGCATAATAACCCCCCTTTAAGAAACAACCATAGTCGATTACCCTTTGTGTACGTGACCTACCGTCTCCTGGAGTCCCAGATGAGCAGTTTTCACCATTTTCTTTTCGACACACTCCCCCAGAGAAGAACTCTCCGACCATGCTTGCTCCGTGCTCTGTGTGCGAGAAATTCAGCGGGGAATCAACGAAGGATTTTGAAGGTGGCCAAAAGTTTGAAAACATTACAGTTTCATTTTAGCAAGTCTACATCGTGTCATATGCAAGAAATTTGACTGTCATTACACAGATAAACTAAACCAGGACAAAACATCTGCAATTGAACATTTGTAGACTATTGTATTTTCCGGACTATAATTCGCACCAGCCAAAAAATGCATAACGAAAAAGAAAAAGCATAAATAAGTCGCACTGGACTATAAGTCACATTTTTGGACCAAGGACAGACATTTCACCTTGAAAGGCAAGTTATAATAATAACAATAGAATAGTGTACAGTATGCTAACGTAACACATTGATGGTTATTCAGCGTAAACAAGCATAATCAACAAACTCAATAGGTGTCTGCTATGTTATGGTAACATTGATTCATATAAAAGTCGCACCTGAGTATAATTCACAGGACAGGCCAAACTATGAGAAAAACTGCGATTTCCAGTCTGGAAAATACGGTGCTATATATTTCCATCTTCCTATCACGTCACTTGAATATAATCCTCAAACATTTTTCTTCAAATATATATCCATTACCTAGTGTTTTGTTGGGTATCCTGTCCACAGCCAGAAGGAAATCATCTTTAAAGAAAATGTATCCCACGATGGAAAACAAGTACACCAGGATAAGGGCCAGAACTGCAGTCAGGACAATGGAGCGGCCATTTCGGGTTACACTCTTTATCACATTGAGCAAGGTCTCCTCTCGGTAAACCAGATCAAAAAGCTGTAACGGAGAGTAGAACATGTTAATATAATATAACATAACAAAATAAAGCAAAAAGTGACCCATTGGCTGTTTAAATATTTCTGAACCACACCCTTTTCGAAGAGAAAATGCACCATTACTTTAGCGGGGAGAGAGGATAACTGTGTTTTCAAGAATGGATTAAGAGCCTTTGTCTGTGTTCTTACCAGCAGACTGTAGAAGAACACGTGGGCAAAGACCCCTAAAGTGCAGATGATCAGGTACAGCAGGTGATAGAGAAACTCCACGTCCAGAATCATGGCTATGTAACCTCTGGTGAACGTTCCTCGATTCCCCACAAAGCTCATCAGGAAGATTATTTTGTTACATAACTAAAACACAGCAAATAGTAAATAAACATACATGTATTTCGTGTCAATTGAATACAGAAGTTAATGATTACAGTTGACTCTACAGACAAACCAGTTTCATCCTCGTGCAGTTACTGGGCTTTGGGCCAATTCAAAACTCAGTCACATTCTGTACTAAGATTAATGAGTTGGTTTTTTTTTTAATGATGGTGTTGACTCACATTAAAGCCTCCGAGCAGCAGCAGCGTTGGCTCCAGGCCCACGGAGAATATAAGTCGCAAGATGGTGGAGGCTATGAGCGCCCGGATACCGTGAGGCTGAGGTAGGACAATGACAATCCCGAGAGAGACCAACATGGCCACCCACAACAACGCCGAGAGATGGGGCTCCAGGGTGCCTATTGGAGAAGGGTGCCTTCAGTTAGCCACAGTCAGAGCAGGGGTGGAAAGTAACAAAGGAAAAAAGTACAAGTTATAGGTACTTTTACTTTACTCAAGTACATTTTATGATGAATACTTTTTTACTTTACTTCACTACATTTTAGAGCCTGTGTCTGTACTTACTACTTCACTACATTTTTGAAGTGCAGTAAAAGTATTTTATTTTCAAAGTGACCTCTATATGACAAACTGGTTTAGTCCCAGTTTAGAGTTACGTTAGTGGTTAACTCGTTTAGTTCTGGTTTAGTCCTGGTTAAGACCAGGTTTAGACCTGATTTAGTCCTGATTTAGTACTGGTTTAGTCTTGATTTAGACCTGGTTTAGTCCTGGTTTAGTCCTGATTTAGACCTGATTTAGACCTGATTTAGTCCTGGTTTAGTCCTGGTTTAGTCCTGATTTAGTCCTGATTTAGACCTGGTTTAGTCCTGATTTAGACCTGGTTTAGTCATATTTAGACCTGGTTTAGTCATGATTTAGTACTGGTTAAGTCCTGATTTAGACCTGGTTTAGTCCTGATTTAGTACTGGTTTAGTCCTGATTTAGACCTGGTTTAGTCCTGATTTAGACCTGGTTTAGTCATGATTTAGACCTGGTTTAGTCCTGATTTAGACCTGGTTTAGTCCTGATTTAGTCCTGGTTTAGTCCTGATTTAGTCCTGGTTTAGTCCTGGTTTAGACCTGGTTTAGTCCTGATTTAGTCCTGGTTTAATCCGGACTGTAGAAACAGTGGGTGGAGAGAAAGTATTTGAGCTCAGAGCTGCGTTAAACATAAAAACCACTGAATGACCATGTTACAAAAAAAGCA
>OMNZ01108034.1:6584-20640 GCA_900303255.1 Lesueurigobius sanzi
TTTTTAATATCATGTTGAGAGATGTTTATGATTATTTATTATTATTGCAATATCATAAATGTACCCAATTGCTGTGTATGCCTACTACAGAAATCTGACAGGATCGGGCAGAGCAAAGCCACAAGACAGTGTCAGTGCCCTCTGCTGGACAGGTGTGGAATTGTCGATGTGGAAGTTTCCCCCCCCCCCCCCCCCCCCCCCCCCCCCCCCCCCCCCCCCCCCCCCCCCCCGTCCGCCTCGTCACCATGGGGGGGTTGAGTCTTCTGCCGCTCTGGGCCTTTGCTACACAGTAAAACTCAAAACTAATCCGTTCAGGTGAGAAATACTTTACTTTTCGTTCTGTAGGTACAACATCCAGAGATATGAAGTTCAAAGAGACACAGACACCAGATTATTGCAAATCTCTTCATGGTCTAGCACCAAAAGTACATCTCTGACATGTTAGAGCCGTACGGACCATCTTGAGCTCTGAGGACCTCAGGGAGTGGTCTCCCGCTGGTCCCAGAGTGAGGACTAAGGCGTGAGGCTGCGCTTCAGTTTTATGCAGGTAAAATCTAGAACAGCTGCCAGACGATGTGAGACAGCTCAAGTCTGACAATGTTTAAATCCAGGCTGAAAACAGTTCTTTTTAGCTGTTCATATGACACTGGAAGTATTTTATCTGCACTCTTCACTTTAAATGTAATTATGATTATGTTTTATTGATTGGTTTGAATTGCCTTGTGTATGAATAGCGCTCTACAAGTAAACTTTCCTTGCCTTGCCTATAGCTAAAAATCTACATTTGTATTTTATTTATTTATTGTTTATTTGGTTGGGACAGTGCATGTTAATGAACACACATGAGAACCATGCATGTAAACACACCACTCCGGATTTTAGCCTTGGGCTAATTTGCATCCATTGTCCCACACTCATACACACAAACACACTCTCATTCATCCTGATCTATTGTACATGTTTTTAGTAGTCCTTGTAGTCCTTGTCATGACTGTAGTATTCATTTAAATGCAATTAAAAAGTAAATGTGTATTTTCTATTTCTTGTTGCATAGAGTAAACTTTAGTGTCAAATAAAAATAGATATACATATTATGTATGGACAAAAGGGGAGAAACAAAAATCTCAAATGTTTCTTTATTAGTACCCGAAGGTAAATCTGTTTGCAGAAGGGAAAACAGCAGTCTGAACACATAAAAATACACAACAAGAAAAACAGTGTAAGCTACAAGGCGCACGCGATCTACAGATTTCCAAGAACTAAAAACAAAATCCCGAAACTGTCGATCCGATTTATGATATTTCAACATCCAATGACACATCAATAAGTTGGGGAAAAAGCAGCTTCTCCTCTCGGAAAGACAAGCATCCAAGGACAGCATCAAAGCAGGAGCGTTGACATCATCTGTCACATCCTCAGACGCACTAATGGGACGCATGCAAAGGGTCATGGGAAATGCATTTGGGACCAATTACAAAGGGCCAACTGGTAGGGATTATCCTGCATTTTGTGGCCTAACCTTTGGACTGTTGGAAGACTGAGAACATTGAAGGCCAAACCATGAAAAACACTCAAGAAGTTACCAGCTAAACCAGGAAGCAACTGGCACACTGCTATGTTTATCGCGCTAACACCTTTTTATTGCTTGCTGTGTGTGGTCCTGGTTCGTGGTGGGAGAAAATCACGTTGAAACTAATGGCTAGTAACAGCGCGAGAAAGAAAACGCTGCTAAAACAGAACAATATATCCATACATATAAGAAATCAAAAGCAGAATGGACATACCTTATCCGAGTAGACAAAGAAGAGGATGAGGAGAATGAGCTCTGCCAGAAGAATTATCAGCAGGACGATGAAGAACTGTCAGACCAACACAGAGAGAGAACCATGTGTTAAAATAACTTAATGTAATGTACAGCCAACGCAAATAAGCTGAAAGTGTTTCTTCTGAGACATTATGAACAAGGCCCACGGGTTACCAGCAGGACACTGGGAACTGTATGATAATGGATGTATAGCATAGCAGACATTCACAGTGTGCTTGTGAGGTTGGTACTGTATGACAAAGTCTAATACAAAATATTATGGATTGATGATTTCAACACAACAACGCAATACTTTTAGGCCAAAAATCAGGGGGAAATTATTGTGACTATGATAAGATCGTTTGATTGAGAGAACAAGCAGCCCAGAAATTGAAAACTCCTGCATGACTCTCAAGTAACATCAAGGAGTAACATTAGTAACAAAAGACAAGGACCCAGATCCAATGCGCTATTTTCTGTATTCTTCCCTGATTCCCTTGAAATAAAGCACCAATGGTAAAGGACTAGTGTGCGAGAGATTTTTTCTGTTCTGTATTTTACCCTGAAAACTTTTGGTCTGATTCTCGAAAACCAACATATACTTCTCAATTGAATGTTTTGGGCTTAAGCTAGCAAACAACGCACCAGTGTAAAAAAATACACAACAACATTTTAACAAGGATTGGGGAATTCTTTCAAGTAGGAATTTGAGCTTCACATTGATACACTTCTTCAGCTCTGTCAAATTAGAAAAAGTTTTCGAGGAAATCCTATTATTCCAGAGTTGGGAGTTGGGAGAAGTGTCGGGAGCCTAATTTGTGCCAGGCTCTAAATGAATAACTTTGCGGTGTGTGTGTGTGTGTGTGTGTGTGGTCTGCCGCTTTGGTCTATCACTGCTGCGCCTTCACACTCTGTTTGTCACATTGTTCTGTTGCGGCGCGTTAAAGGGAGAGCCACTGTTTGCACAAATTACTGGTGCGCTCCGATGACTGGAGACGTGACTGTGCGACATGCGCTTGTTTTTGCGTTTGTGTGGGCGTACGGTCTCACTTGCAGCGATTCACACTTTAAAAGGTTTCCAAGCTTGCTGTTTCTGCCAGATAGTCCGGTGTTTTCCTTCACAACATGTTCTTTTTTTTTTTTTTTTTTTGGAAGAAAAAAAAAGTGTGCAAATATTGTGACAGAGAAATGACAGAATCCCTGTGTGCTTTGGTAGGAGAGAGCGGGGATGATTGTAACACTTTCTGCTCCAGGGCTGTAACTCACTCATCGTTTGAGCTGTGACTCTCAAACTTTAACACAAAACACCCACGTTTCTTGGCTACAAATTGCAGCTCATAAGATTCCTATAATCGCAGCACAAATTCCATGAGAAGGTGTCAAACCAAAGAGAACCTCTGTTACTTAACACCTGCTGGGGAGAGTTGTAACAATGTCTGCAAAGGACAGCAATTCATAACAATTTTTGATTTTCAAGCATATTATTATCCTCATATGTGTGTCTTGGTGTGTAAAACAATCTTATAAAGAAAATAAGGCCTAGAACATTTTCATAAATTTTAATAATTAGTATTTAAAAAAATAATAATAATAATTAAATAGGCATGAAAAAGTCCACATGATATAAGATGAATGAATTTGTCTTGGGCTACAGTGCTGCTTGTTTGATCACACAATTCATATAATACAAGTCGGATCATCCTCTAACAACAGTAAAAATGCCACATCCGCAGTGTCTCAAATGTGTTTAAAAAACAATCTTTTTAAGTAGGAGCCAGAAATTACTTTCTTATCCCAAAATCATTTTTTTGCAGATAAAATCTGCATGCATCAACTTACAGTCTTGAAATTCCTACAGGACAAAGTGGTGCTGTTACAACTCTCTCTGTGTTACAATCATCCCCAGTCGTCTAGTGTTTAGAATATTTCTTATCCAGTAAGAGGTCAGTGGCCAGAAACTGGATATACAAACTGATATTATAGAGCATGATGTATGGATGTATGGAGTTCAACTTTTCTAGACAAACAAAGACATTCAAAACCAAAGCCTGGTAGACACAGCTATACATAGTCTATCGCAAAATCTTATCACAGTTGTGAGGTGCAAGAGGTCATACATAACTACAGCACATCACTTAGCCGTTATGTCATCCGTGACAGGACTATGAATGCCATTTTCAGGACTTTTAACCATTGAAAATATACAGCTGCAATGTTTTGTTTGAATTGATAATTGCAGCGACAACATTCCTGTCACTTGAAACCCATGTGAATCACAATTCAGCCATCACTATTCAGCAATGTTTGCACTTTGTAGCATTTTGTAAAATGCTCATTTGGAAGATTAGCCAGAGCAGATCTCCAATGCAACTTGCAAATTAGGAATGAAATCTAAACAACCAAATGAGTTATGAGAAGGAAAGAGTAAAGTCCAAACAGGTGGAATTATAATACACTGATTTGTATCAAGACAGTGAGCTGCACCAGAATATATTTGTTTGATTATGGCATTTACTGAAAGTAAATTGAAATATGACATTTTGAGTTTGTGAAGTTGTTTGTCTAAGAGACAAATCACTGTTGGCAAAGCCACTCTGACTGAAGCAATTAGCCCGGAGGTTAGTAAGAATGGGAAGAATGTAAACTACCTCCAATGTTTTTGATCAAATCAACAAATGGGACATAAATTATAGCTCATTCTAGACCTAGAACGATTCAAAAGTGTTCAATTACTGCCATAGAAAAATGAAAAAGTAGCTTAATGACTCTTCAAAACCTTTGCCTATTAGGATGGTCTGTCTTCTCTTTCTGCCTTCTCTCTGATTCACTGTTGTGAGGCAGGTGAAAGGAGCTGATGTCGAAGGCTGCAGGATTTGGATGGGGCTTTCTGACTGACGCAAGAGCTTCAAGGGATTGGACTGTTTGTGATGTTAAGAACCCCTCGCCTCAAAAACCTCTCCTCCTATTCAAAGTTCCTGTACATGAAAGTGCCTTTGTGTGGCGACTAACCTCATTCCTTCCATTGGCTGAACTTTTGTAATTAACTTGGGAGCGCTTAAAGATAAAACCACTCTGTACAAGTTTGGTTCGCACAGTGGCACGTCTGGAAATGGGGGATTCTTTGTAATGAATAATAGAACATGTACAATCGCGGAGCCAGTAAAAATTAAGTGGCTTGACTGTACTGTGCCATCTAAAGAACATTCCCCGGGCTAATGTTGTGACTTGCGGGAGCACCCTGGGGCTTAATAAAATGCAGAGCCGACTTTTGCTGTCAGTTTTCGAGCATCTGGTGTAGTTCCACTTGAAAGGCAACTACAAATACGCTGCCATGTTCTCAGCGGCCCGTGACGGCCGAGTGGAGATGCGTGTGAGAGGCTGCGTCCCCGTGACAATGCTGTTTATATTGTCTCTGTTTCGGTTCAAGACCACTCAGGATAACTTTGGGCAACTTTTAATACAGTAACAAGTTGCGTGGCTCCGTTTTCCTCCTGTGCGTAACACAATTGAGGCCTCGTCTGGGATGATTATGTAAGGAAGCTTTTTATTCAGTGAGTGCAAGTGAGTGAGTCATTTTCAGTTCAGAGATAAATTGAACATATCTAGAAAGAGTTTGAAAGACATTTTCACAGAAAACCTTCCGGGATATTTGGTAGAACTTTGCATTCACTCACTGAAAATTGTCAAGGGCAGCGAGTACATTTTTTACACTTGTTAGTACTTTCAAAAGGTCAATGCTGAGCAAGGTTACTTGGTGGGAGTTTTATTTAGGGGTCAGTGTGAAGCACCAGACTAGTATTGCATAAATCAGCGCTGTGCTAGCTTTCTGCTCAAGGGGCTAATAAAAATGCCTGCCAGAGCAATGTACACATACATTTGCATAGAGATAGACCTGTCCTATCACTGGCAATGGCAATAAAGTCTATTTTGATTGTGGTTCTGATTGGGATGCTGCAAACACTGAAACAATTACCTAAGCCCATTATTACAAGGAATGAGACAGACTGTGCCACGACTGAGACGGAAAACATGTAAAAGCGTTTTACACAGCACAGTTAAAATACTTTGATCATTTATTATTCCATCCTCTTCTGATTATGAGTCGAGCAGCTTACGAAGCTACAAAGCATGAAACGCCAAGGCAGAGTCCGAATGTCCACCCTAACCCCTAACTGCTCATTCACTACATATAGTCCCTCACTGTATGGTAGACCACATTGAAGACTCATTTTGTTGGCAATTCAGACATGCTTCTCTTCACTAGTTTCTTATCACCGCTGATCACGTGACCCAAGCGCCGCAGTGACATAACCTGCGGAGGAGAAAAGTAGTGAGCAGCATGTCCGAAATGACAACCAGATGAGTGCACTACATCTGCTGAAAGTTAGGAAAACTTCGCTAATAATGGATTTCTGCGACCAAGACAGACCAAATTCAAGATACACTTTATTATTTATGGATATATATTAGTCAGAAACGTTTTACTCAACTTGAATTTAACAGTAATGAAGGAAACGGCTTGGATCGATCTGACGCTAAAGGTAAGCAGCTAACGTTAGCGTGTCATATTTAAGGAGGATTTATTGATAAATAATCAACAAATTTACCTTCGGGTACTAATAAAGAAACCTTGAACCTTGATAATCCACAACACGCCACTAAAGCTGTGTTTTTCGGAGCGTTCCATTCATCCGTGTTGAGTCCTGGCGCTCTCCGCTGTTTACGTCCGATGCTAACCCATCGCTGTACGCGTCTTTTTTTCTCCAACCCAGTTCTGACATGGCCACGCCCCCTGCATTGCCCTAACCATAACCACATCCCTTTTCCTAACCCTAAACTTAATTATGAATTTAAATTAAAATATAAACTTAATAGCTCCAACTAAAAAAAGCCTTATGGCAGAACTGGGTTGGAAAATGAGGCTCGCTGTACACTACTTTTCGAGATGCATTGTGGGAAATTTTGAGTGCCCTGCTTTTTTCTCTCTGGACATTCGGACACCCCTAAATGGCGTATCCACCATATAGTACAGTAAATATGGAATTGTGTGGACATTCAGACACAGCCCAAGGCAATAAAGTGCAGCACATTTTTCTTCCAAAACAGGAGAAATACAGGCACATTCAGTTTGACTCCTGGGCAACAGGCAATCATCATTAGCATTGGCGGTGCGCGGCGTTGCGCATGAAACTCACGCTCAGGAGCAGGCACTTGTTCTCCTTTATGGCGCCGAGGCAGCCGAGGAAGCCCGTAACCATGACGATGGCTCCGATGCCAATGACCATGTTGGCGGCCGAGAGCGCGGGGAATGAGGGCGAAAAGGTGGCGAAGCTGCCTTGAGACACGGACAGCCAGATGCCCACGCCGAGCAGCCCGCAGCCACATAACTGCAAAAGAGAGACAGAAAAGAGAGAAATTAAGAACAGGAGCGGCAAGGTGAGGCGACGTAGCAAAAGTGCGCTCCGCTTCAGGGTTGTTGTTGGGGAATGTAAAGTTTATTTGCGGAGCTTTGAAGTCTGGAAAAACAGACAGGCCTTGACAACAGTGCGCGGCGGCGGTCACTGGTGCAAGGCGGGCCCTGAATCAGCGATGAGGTGAATGATCTTTCCATCGCCACTTTCAGACTCTATGAGCATTCAAATTAAGGCCAGTGTGCTACATGTCTTGCGCACGGACACAAAGAGACATCTAAGAGGCTTAGAGACATCGATTTTATTTTTTATTCTACTCCATTATTGTTGACTTTTTGCATCCCCCCTGTGTGATCTTATCGTAAGAGCAGTTGTAACAAGTAAATTTCTCCATTGTGAGATCAATAAAGTATTATCTCATATTATCTTAAGCATTTCAACTGAGCTTCTGACACACTCTAATCTTCAAAGTATTTTTGTTTTGTTGATGTAATGATTTACTATCAACGGCTAAAGGAATAAAGCCAGCTCTGTTTTTAAGGGGAGAGACCACAGGCAAAACTAAATTTGTCAAATTTCCACACTTTGAGCCAGTTTGCTCTCTCAATTATTGCACTGATTCAACATTTACATAGAACCACAGTAGAATATGTGAAATTTTAACTTTTAACATCTCCACTTTAGTAGCAGCTACTAGTGATGTGACGTTCATGACCCAATCAGCTCTTTTGGGTGAACGGTTCGAACCGGATCTCAATTGTGGAAAGAGCCGGATCTTTTTCTCAGTCAATTATGCATAAACACCTGAAATGGCCCCAAGAATCAGCACAACAGCAGAGAAGACAACACAAGTGAAATATTTTTGGACTTAAAATGATTTGGCTGAACAGTTGTAGCCTCTGTTCATTCATTGTGGCACAGAATTGTATTTGCACACACGTTTTTCGAAGGGTTAAAATCATCGGCATCATAATTGTGGATCATTTCAACAAAAAAATGTGAGATATCAGATTTCAAGAGTTTTCTGTCCGGCGTCACAAAAAAATCTATATACATTGAATAGGAGCCAGTCTTTTGAACGGCTCTTGGACATGAATGGATGCCAAAGTCTCGGCTCCTTGTAAAGAGCCATAAATCCCAATACTAGCACTTACAGTCTCAATAATTTTCAGTCTTGTACGATTTAAATTTCTCGGCTGATTTATTGAGTTCTAGTTTACAGATTTATTCACTAATAACTTGGTATAAATAAGATCCAAAACATCCAAAACTTATGAACAACATGAAACCATACATTTAATCCTAGCTCTATCCATTATTCAGATTTTGTTGTCAAAAATATAGGCAATTCTGGAAATTCCAATGCATAAAAATGCCTTATGAAATGATAGAAAACTTGCAATACATTTTTCTCTCATATTTATGTCCGTAATACACAGAAATAGTTTCAAAATTACATCACTCAGTGCCTATTCACGTATATGTCTCGCCTTAAATTGCAAGCAAAACATGGGCCAGCCAGCTACAACCAACACCAGAGAACTAGACCAGCTAAATTTACTTCACATTTAATAAAATCAAGACTAGAAAAAGTCCAAACTAACCACACGCAAGGCCAGAGATTACAAAGCGACAGTTGAATAAAAATCAAAAGCAAGTTTTTACACCAATTACGTCTCCAATAAACCCCTATTACTCTGTGAAAGATTAGAACAAAATTTGGACTCGGGCCGCGCATTGGTTTGCAAGTTGGAGCTGATTATATTAAACCCCAAACAAACAGTGAAAGTAATTACTGGCACCACAGTGAAATGAACACTAAAACCACACTTTGAAAGCGTCTGCAGTGGATTGGAACTTCACCTAGAGGGAGCACTCTCCGTTAATTCCTCCCTGTCACGCTGCCAGGGATGTGCCCGAGGCTATTAGCATACACTATTACTCCGAAGGGAGAAAAGTTTGAGTCTGCGCGGGAGATGCCACTGGTTAAATTCCAGCAAAGTAAGGGAACTGTTATTTTTGAAGACGATAATATTAGAAATTGAAGCTTTTACTCCCAAGTCCCTTAATGGATCTAATCTCTAATAGTGCTGCTCTCAGGCTTATGTCGGCCTGTTAATAACCTAGAATTATGTTTTTTCTCCTAAATCTAGCACAGAGAGAGATTTCAGTAATTTGGCGGCACAGCGGTGAGCGCTCGTGTTCCAGGTTCGATCCCAAGCCGGATAGACAGAAGCAACGAAAAGGTTAACGCCCCCTTTTCGGTGACACCAGAGGCTCCGTCCATTGAGATTAATGGGGAAACATCGACTGACATCTTCACATTTATGTCTGAAAAGTAACAATTTATGCATTTCTCATATCTCAGTCGATGTTTCCACATTCATCTCAATGGACCCTGCTGTCACCGAAAAGGGGGCGTTAACCTTTTGGATGCTCCTGTCTATAGAGCATTTCTGTGTAGAGTTGCATGTTCCCCTCATGCCTTTGCTCAGGGTTTCTCCTGGTGCTCTGGTTTCCCCTGCCACTTAAAAACATGCACAATAGGCAAGTATGAATGATATCTGGTGAAAAAAAGAAGGCCAGCCAGATGGGGAAAAGCCAACCGACTTCTTTTTACCAGTTTGAACTACAAAGTCACCCCTTCCCTCTTCCTATGAGCACCCGACTGGTTTCAAAACTATTTTCTCCCATATCTCTTTCTCGATGAATGAAACCTGTTTGTGTGAGCGAATGGTGGTGGTTGGAAGGTCCCTTGGTGAAGCTGTGTGCAGCCACGCTTTTGTCGGTCTGCTATGGCTACACGCGCAACTTACCACCTCTGTGTATGGAGTGACTGTGAAGTCATGTAAAGCGCGCAGTGACTATATAAATACAGTAAAGCTCTTCTTCTTGTTTTAATTGCACAAAAGGATACAAACAAACAAAAAACCCTGAAGATTCCACTTAATATAGCCAAGGTCACAATTGCAAAATGGGTCTTCTTGCATTTCACAGCAAACTCAATCTGCTCATTCTCCAGCAATTGTTCAATATGCATGTTTCCGATTTCTTCTTATCTTCTTAAATATTTTCTATTCTAAAGCTTTCATTCCTTTAGGCAATGGTACACAATACAGTATACAGTATACACAAATAGATATATATGTTTCTTATATATGTCTTTAAAAACAACTCTACAAATTCACATAAGCTTGTTTTTGATTAGATAGATGTGGCCTCCTATACACACCTCCGCTTGTCCATCCATCACAGACACTACCATTACACATGGCCAGTGAAATATAGCATCTGGGGACATTCTTGCCTGCACCTAATAGAATGAAATACCCAGGGCGGTCCTGGCATGACAAAAAAAAAAAAAAAAAAAAAACGGGGAAAAAAAAATCCCAAATGAGATAAAATATGACTATGGCTCCATTGTAAATCATCATGCCGCCACCACCTCTCCTCTCTCCCATTCACACTACTCCCCCAATTCCTATGCAATCTCCGCACAGCCGCCCTGGACCACTTCAATGCCTGTCAGCAATATGTTCAACTAGACCTGCTGTGCATGCAAACAAACAGCATACCGGGGACACCTATTCCCAACCTGGAAGTCATCATCTGCTGCAAATCACGGATAAGCCTGCAAAGCCTTGTCTACAGAAAATGAATACTAAAATATTCAAGCCAACGCGATTGCACAGAGCTAATTTTCTCAAGCTGACAAAGTTACAGCTGAGGAATGGCCCAGCTGATGCCGCCGCACTTGGGAATGCACCACGCACCTCCACTGACAAACAATGGTAGCCTCAGTTTGACTAATGGCTCGGTGCAGCCAAACAAAGTGACTCCGAGCGCATTAACAAAGTAAGAGTGAGAGGTGAGGGGAGGGGACTGCAAATACAAGGTTTATGAGGTGAGGAGAGATGCGCCGAGTCTAATAGGTCCTACAGGAATCAAAAGTACATAAACAGAGCGAGGGCGATCGTTCAAGGTGATGGAGGTAGCCATTGTTGGAGGGTCTGCGCAATTAACATTTGACCTTTTGCGATTCTGTATGTGCAGAAATAATCTATGATGATTTACTGCATTGGGATTGGACAATAGTGCGATGCTGAAGTCACAGAAAATGGCGTGGAACCGTTTTTCTTGATTGGAAGCAGTAGGTTGCCTTCATGTTATAAATTTCCAAAAAGAAATTTGACAAATGTTGTACTTGATCATTATTTGATACTGATTGGATTCACAAATCTGGGTTTTTGAAAAGTGTCATCACTTTTGGACACCTTTATGAGAAAATAATCAGATCTTAGTTCATATGGGCTGACAGAGAAGACATTGAACGTTGTGACAGTTTTTGTTTCATGTGGATTGGCCCAGGAATTAAAGAGAAATTAGCAATATACTAAAACTAGAAATCTGCATTTGACAGTTAAGGGCCTATCTCCCCACCTGGAGACTAGTTCGCAACCTGGCGGAGACTTGAGTCTCAGATATGTCTCCGCAACATCTCTGCAACTCCCTGGAGACTAGCCGGGTCTTGAGGGAGTTGCAGGAAATTCAAACATTTCCGGAGAGTAGTTGGAGACTTTTTTCAAGTTTCCTTCAGGTCTCGGACAGGTCTCAATTCAGTTGCAAGACTTATTTTGTCCGTGACCGGGGAGACGTGTCAGGAACGTCTCTGAGACGTCTCCGGGACGTCTCCGCCGGTGAGATACCACCTTTACTGCCATAGGATTTGCAGCTGCCCTCCATCTCAATTTTAAACTAATAGGCTCTGTATCATAGGCAAAGATTCTTCAGTCTTCATCTGTACTCTGTAGTTGAAGTGTCGGCCGTTTCGATCTTAGTCCAAAGATCGTCCTCAGAGAATAATCTTTATTCTTTGGACTAAGATCGTCCGACACTTCAACTACAGAGTACAGATGAAAACTGAAGAATCTTTGCCTACGATGGACAACTCCTGTACGACTGAGAACCTACACAGACTATAGGCTCTGTAGAATATTGTGTCGTGACGTCAACCCAACCGATTCCACCACAGCCCTGTTCCTCAATGTTATGTTTTAAAATGTAATACAAGTAAACCTGCACAATAGCAAAGAAGTAGCCTTAACTAGTATCACTACTGCGCCGATTACTTATCATTCAATATCCATAGGTTTTGAGCCATTTGGGAATTGATATGACAAGAAACCAGTGACGTTTTGATCAAATCAACAGAGCTGATATGTGCCATGACAAAATAACTAATTCCAGCTAGTCGGCTCTGCTTTTATCTTTAATGAATAGCATTCAAAAAACAAAATTTCTTTCTTTGCGTGACTAACCAATATTATTCATTTCTTTGATTTACTTTGTTTGAGGCAAGGTCTGCGTTGTGTAACCACATGAAAACAGATCAACACATTCACGCAATCTTTGGGAGTCACTGTGGCAGAGTTAGGCATGCATGTCTGCATCCTTTTCTTTATGTTCACAGTCAAGGGAGTAAACACTTTTTCACACCACCATGTCAGTGTTCAGGGAGATCAGAAAAGGCCCAGTTTGACAGCGCACAAAGCCGCACTAACCATCACATGACATTAAGATTTACAATTGAAGTCAATGGAGTAGGAACACAATTACCGTGAAAACATAAAAGCCTATTACCAGGTCCAGGCGCTGATGGACTGTATTAACCATGAAATTAAATGTGAATGCTGCAGTCAGGGCTGAAGTCGCAGAGGGCTCGTTCTGCTTTGCTAAAACACGCGGCGCATATCGTCGATTGAATTCCTCGCCGACCTGAACGAACAATCTGGTCTGTAGGTACGGACGCGCAGGTATAAGGGAGCCGCAATGAAACAGTTTCAATCATGAGTTGTCTAAATAATTCAGAAGGCACTGCATTCTCTCGGAGGCGCTGGCGGGGTCCCTAATGCCTACCAGATTAAAAAGTGGGGGAGAGAAAACTTCAATTGAAAACTGCCGCTAAAGGTCACGTCCCTATGCATTATGGCTAATGTATAGAAGCACAGCTGACACCCAACAGAAGGATGTGTTATACAGAGGGGAGGAGAAGGGGAGGAGAAGGGGAGGCAGAGGCTGTGGTTTGGGCTTTGGTGTTGGGAAGTTGAATTTACAACTGTATGCTCATGACAAGGTAATATGTTAAATGTATTTTCCTATTCCCTTTTGGCCTTTCCGCTATAAATGATCTGCCTCACGGCCTGCAGTGATATTGATTTGGCCTAAGTTCTAACACAACTATATCCTAATGCACCAGTTCTATAAAACTTTTAATGAATATAACCAGTGGTGGAAAGTAGCAAAGTAAAAAGTACAAATACAAGTAAAAAGCACAAATTATAGGTACTTTTACTTTACTTTAAGTATATTTTATGATGAATACTTTTAACTTTTACTTCACTACATTTGAGACCCTGCATCTGTACTTTCTACTCCACTATATTTTAAAAATTGGGTTAAAAGTAAAAGTATTTTATTTTCAAAGTGACCGCTCTGTGATGGTTTAGTCCCAGTTTAGACTTGGTTCAGTGGTTTACTTGTTTAGACCTTGTTTAGTCCTGGTTTAGTCCTGGGTTAGCGGTTTACTCCTTTAGACCTGGTTTAGACCTGTTTTAGACCTAATTTAGTTCAAGTTTAGACCTGGCTTTAACCTGGTTTAGTCCTGACTTAGTGGTTTACTCATTTAGACCTGGTTTAGTCCTGGTTTAGACCTGGTTTAGACCTGGTTTAGACCTGGTTTAGTCCTGTTGTAGACCTGGTTTTGTCCTGGTTTAGTTGTGGTTTAGACCTGGTTTAGTCCTGTAGTAGACCTGGTTTATTTCTGGTTTAGTCCTGGTTTAGA
>OMNZ01108035.1:6650-18429 GCA_900303255.1 Lesueurigobius sanzi
AGAGGAGACAGACAGAGAGGAGACAGAGAGAGGGGAGAGGAGACAGAGGGGAGAGGAGACAGACAGAGAGAGGGGAGAGGAGACAGACAGAGAGAGGGGAGAGGAGACAGAGAGAAGGGGAGAGGAGACAGACAGAGGGGAGAGGAGACAGACAGGGGGGAGACAGAGAGAGGGGAGAGGAGACAGAGAGAGGGGAGAGGAGACAGAGAGAGGGGAGAGGAGACAGACAGAGGGGAGAGGAGACAGACAGAGGGGACAGGAGACAGACAGAGGGGAGAGGAGACAGAGAGAGGGGAGAGGAGACAGACAGAGGGGAGACAGAGAGAGGGGAGAGGGGAGACAGAGAGAGGGGAGAGGAGACAGACAGAGAGAGGGGAGAGGAGGAGACAGGAGCAGGACAGACACTGCCACAGCAGATCTGACTTTGATTTAGGCCTGTTTTATACATGTTTTAAGTGGCTAATTCTACTAATCCAAACGTGCAACAGGCCTATGGGCTAAAATAGGGAGCCAAAAAACATTCATATAATCTGGCATTTGGCAAGAATAGCTTACATTGACATAATATGTATTATTAAATAATAGGGACACTTAAGGGTTATTGTGATCAGCAGAGGATGCAGCATCCTACCAACACCTCACAAGGTTATAGTGCTGATGTGACATGATGATATGAAGGGGCGCCCCAGAACTGAAAAGGTTGAGAACCACTGCTCTACAGGATGGCTAGGTGTACTAGGGCCTGACGCCCCCACCGATATGGATCTTTGGGGTCTGATACCGATAAGGACAGTACAGTGGCCGATAGTCGATATAATGGCCGATAAATTCCTCTTTAGAAATGAAAGAGAATGATTACTTCAAGACTAAACACTGCATTCTCTGTCACTTCTTAAATCTGTCTCCTCCATTCTAAACACTATTAAAAAAATACATAAAAAATCTTATTAATTGTTGTTCAAAAACATTTATTTAACAATAGTTTTACAAAACCAAACACACATGCTTTCTGAACATTATAATTTCACATTCATTAGTTTTTTGAATGGCAAGTAGTAGCTAACAAGTCTCAAACTCTCGCAAAACCACCACAAATTAAGTCAATCATTCCTGTGCTAGAAAACTTCAGTGTCATTAGCCCTTAATTTAGAAACATGCAGGTTCAGATGGCTACCAAGGAAGCACTGACCTGTGGCCCAGCTGGTGACTGTGCGTCTCGCTCCATGGAAGGCAGCGCGCTCCTCGTTACACCCTATGTGCACCATAGCGTTTTTCTGCTTCAATTTTCCTAGTTTTCATAAAGTCAGTGTTGGGAAAGTTCATTTTCTACATGAACTAGTTCAAAGCTCAGTTCACAAATTTCAAAATGAACTAGTTTGTTCATACAGTAGTTCATAATTGTTTATAGTTAATAGTTTGTTCTTTTTTGTGTTGCTGCGACCTATTATGTTTCAATATCATTGCCAAAGCCCATATAGAACCACAGTGTTCTGCCTTTTAAGGCATGTTTTCTGTTGGTTTTAATATAGGGGTTTTATTTTGACAGGGTTCGCACCAATCGGATGTGCTAAAGATAGCGTTCCCCTGGGGCAGAGATGCAAGTGGCTGCAGGCATGAGACCGGTGTTTTTAACATAAATATTAAGGGCTCTGTTGTATGTTTAGCCGGGTTTTCGCCTGGAACACTGAAGAAATCTGGCACCGTATTGAACCAAGTTAAATAGATCGGGCATGCCGTTCACAGACATCAGAATGAACGCGTTCATAGTTCGTTCATCAGGCAGTGTTGCTGTCACGTTCGCCCAAAATACGAGGTCTAGTGCGTTAAAGTGCGCGCTAGATTGGGGGTGTTTGGTGAAAATATCAGTGTTTATATCCCCGTGATTGTGAACAACTTTCTCTGGTTATCAGAGTTGTAGCCACCGCAGGGTCTCTCACCTCCTCGCTCCACCACTCCCTACTCCACACAGCAGACGAAGACACTCCTGGTTTTTTCATAATGCAAAATACTAAAGTACCACAGCTTTTTTGACATGCATGTGCAACTTAGTGCAGGAGAATAGCAGCCTCCAAAAGCCACAGATAAATCATTAGGCGCATTGGAGATGGAGCGGTGCCTCGTCTGGATGATCAACGAGAGTTGGCAAATGTAGACGAGCGCAACAAGGGCGGAGACAAAAGTCTGAAGTCAAGCTGAGGTTGTTTTTAAATGTGTTGTATAAATAAACCGACATTGACCTCTGCCCAATGGTAACTACAGATGTGGCAATTTCACACAATGTCATAATACAATGAAAACCAACAACATCTGATTCTGTATACAACAATATATTGGCGAAAACGATAAGGATCAGTGAACATAAAAGCACAATACGCAATGACTGTGACTATCCTCCATTCATTTTAATGCAATCAGTCTACCCCAGGGCAGCTGTGGCTACATACATCACTTACCACCACCAGTGAATAATGGTTCTGTATGAAGCACTTTGTGCCTAATGTGCTCCTCTGTGGCACTGTGCTGAACAGGAGTTGGATGCTCCTCTGGGGCACCAATGGGTGACGAGTCATCCATCAGAGGGAGGATCCAGCTGCAGTGGGAGTAAGAGGCTTGCAGCATGGCTTAGTGCTCTGTAATCACAGCCAAAGTCACAGCGCCCTTGTTCAGAGGAACAATAGGTGAATCCAGAGGTTTAATAACTCATATCTCTCACTCCTCTGTACAGCAGCTCACACAAGACTGAAGGGCACAGATCGTCTTTAATGATGAGCTGAAATCCTCTTTGACAGAAGGCTGTAGTTAAAACTGGCTCTACACTTTATAAATAGAGTGTGCTACTTTTAGAACAGACCATGTGAGTGTGGTCATCATGTCACACCGGAACTCTTGGCTTTTCATTAGACACCACTACAGTGCTCCACATGGAGACAACAGTGGATCATGGTCACTTAGGTACACTGAACTAACATAAGAGACCACCATTACAGTGCTCCACATGGAGACAACAGTGGATCATGGTCACTTAGGTACACTGAACTAACATAAGAGACCACCACTACAGTGCTCCACATGGAGACAACAGTGGATCATGGTGACTTAGGCACACTAAACTAACATAAGAGACCACCACTACATGTTGCTGCTATAGCAGGAGTCACTGTCTCATTAAAGTCTACTGGGGGTGTAACGGTTCACCTGGATGTATTGATCCGTTTCGGTTCGGCCTGTTCGGTTCGGTCCACTTGCGTACCGTTTCGGTCTATTTTGTCTTATTAAATAATGTAAATGCATTTTTAGTTCCTAGGTGAGTTTCCGCACGGACGCTATTGAGTGATGCACAGTGGAGCTGCACAAGCACCTGTGACAAATGGCATCGTGGCAACAGCGAAAGAGAAGCCAGAGCTTGAAGACCCTCCCACCTCACTACGGTCTCCTGTTTGGGAACACTTTGGCTTCCCTGTTAAAATTCACAACGGGGAAAGACAAGTGGATAAATCCAAAGTTGTATGCCGACATTGTTCCACGGAGATTGGGTATGCGGCAGGCAACACATCGAACATGTTAACGCACTTAAAACGGCATCATCCGAATGTGAATATGACTTACACTAAGAAGAAAAGCAGCCTTGTGCAAATACCGCTAACCTCGGCATTTAAACAACCCCTGTTAAGCAGTTCGGATCGGGCGAAAGCAATAACGCGTGGTATAGGTGTTTTCATCACTACGGATTTGCGCCCATATTCAGTTGTTGAAGGCGCTGGCTTTAAGTATATGATTAAAAGTCTTGAGCCTCGCTACAATATCCCATCGCGTCCGCACTTCAGCCAAAATGTAATACCAGCACTATATGAAAAAGCTAAAACTGACGTGGTCAACAAGCTATCAAGTGCACCCACTGTATCACTTACTACAGATGGATGGACATCGCGAGCAACAGAGAGCTATTTAACTGTAACTGTACATTACATGACGCCACATTGGGAGATGGTGAGCCATGTTTTGCAAACAAGGCCTGTTTATGAACAGCACACAAGCGCAAATCTTGCGGAGCAACTAAAGGAGGCAGTGCATGAGTGGAAGCTGGAGAGGCCTGGGACTACAATTCCTGTTACTACAGACAATGCAAGGAACATCATAAATGCAGTACAAGAAGCAGGACTGGGCCCTCAGATTGGTTGCTTTGCACACACCATCAATTTAGCTTCCCAAAAAGCAACAGCCATTAACCAGGTATCCAGATTATTGGGCAAAGTCAGAAGGGTTGTGACATTTTTTCACAGAAGTACCACAGCTGCCCACATACTGGAGTGCAAGCAAGAAATGCTTAATATTCCAAAACATTCACTCATTCAACATGTTCCCACCCGCTGGAACTCCAGCTATGACATGATTAAATGGTACCTTGAACAGCAAGCAGCTATATATTCAGCACTGAATATACTGAAGGCTCTCAAGAATAAACACATTTACACACTCAATGATGAGGAAGTGACTATGGCAGAGGAACGTACTGAAGTACTCAAACCTCTAAACAATATCACAACTCTGATGAGCACTGAGACAAAAGCATCAGTGTCAATGATACTCCCACTGAAAGCCACTGTTCTCCACTCTATGGCACCAAAACAAGAGGACTGTCCAACTGTGAGAGAAGTCAAGGTAGCAGTCACAAAGAATCTGCAGGACAGATACTCTACATGCTGTGACTTTTTGCATAAGTGCACTGCCCTGGACCCCAGATTTAAAGCCCTGTCTCATATAGATGATGATGAACGAGAGAGGATATTCACTGGCCTCACAACAGAAATCACCACACAAGAACAGGTAATGTATCTTGCAAACTTTTTTTATTTGCAATGAAAATATGAATTTACCTAAACAATTGTCTTATGTGTTCTGCAGACAGAGGGTGTCAACAAGATAACAGCTGGAACATCTTCATCCCCTGGGACATCCACCTCATCACCTCCAGCTAAGAAGTCTGTAATGATTGAACGCTTTGGTGAACCTTTGGGAAGTAGTAAGGTACCCCTTTTGGAGCAGGTCCAAGAAGAGATCATTAGGCACAGAGCTTCAGGGTGCCTTTCCCTTGAAGCTGACCCTCTTCTGTGGTGGAAAAGCAATGAGGTCTCATACCTGCACATTGCAAAACTAGCAAAATGCTACCTCTCTATTCCAGCTACCAAGTGAACGGGTTTTCTCGACTGCTGAGGATATTGTCACTGCAACCAGATCTGTGCTCTCTTCAGAAAATGTGGATGGGTTAATGTTTCTAGCCAAAAACTTTAAACTTGAATAATTAGTTGATATTCAAGCTGAAGCTGTTATTGCTGAGTGTTAAACGTTTTCAGGTCCTAACTAGTTACAATTTTAAATGTTACAAAATGTGTATTTCATTATAAATAGTGCAATTTATTTAAAATATCACCCAAATGGGTCGGTTTTATTTATTATTTATTTATTATGCAAGAATTGTATTTTAGATTTTGTAAGTTCTTATTTGTTTTTGTACCGAAAATTAACCGAACCGAGCCCTCCAACACACTGAACCGAACCGAATACGATTTTAGCGTACCGTTACACCCCTAAAGTCTACACATGGTGCTGTAGCAGGGGTCACTGTCTCATTAAAGTCTACACATGGTGCTGTAGCAGGAGTCACTGTCTCATTAAAGTCTACACATGGTGCTGTAGCAGGAGTCACTGTCTCATTAAAGTCTACACATGGTGCTGTAGCAGGAGTCACTGTCTCATTAAAGTCTACACATGGTGCTGTAGCAGGAGTCACTGTCTCATTAAAGTCTACACATGGTGCTGTAGCAGGAGTCACTGTCTCATTAAAGTCTACACATGGTGCTGTAGCAGGAGTCACTGTCTCATTAAAGTCTACACATGGTGCTGTAGCAGGGGTCACTGTCTCATTAAAGTCTACACATGGTGCTGTAGCAGGAGTCACTGTCTCATTAAAGTCTACACATGGTGCTATAGCAGGAGTCACTGTCTCATTAAAGTCTACACATGGTGCTGTAGCAGGGGTCACTGTCGCCCAATTCGTCAATTTATGGTTATATGGTAATATTACTCTGAGTATTCTGTGTAATACCTTTTAAATATATAATAAAGATGTGTTTTGAAAAGAGTGCAATTAATTAAAACCAGATTTATTTTTATTATATTGAAATACGTCTAGGCTCCTAAAAAGCATCTCATGCCTATATACTAGGGGTGTAACGGTACGCTAAAATCATATTCGGTTTGGTTCAGTTTCTTGGAGGGTTCTGGTTCATTTTCAGTACAAAAAAAATCTAAAAACAACTTACAAAATCTTTATTTTGAAAAGATGCCAAGTACATAACATAATTCTTGTATAAAGAATAAATAAAACCGACCCATTTGGGTGATATTTTAAATAAATTGCACTCTTTATAATGAAAACATACACATTTTATAACAATGAAATTACAAAAAGCTTAATTTTAATCAATAAGTGATCATGTGGCTATTATCACAGACTGTAAGACATCACTGTGATAATCAAGGACATGTTGATTTTACAGCATTCATATCATTTCTGAGGCCACTGAACAGAGCCAGGCTGAAAGGCTTTAAATCATGAGCCTTACAGTGCACTCCTGTCCACACATCTGTGAACAGGGGGCGGAGCAGACACACCGTTCACTCCTGTCCAGAACAGAACTGTGATAAAACTATGTGGATAAAGCAGGCTCGTCTTTAGCTAATTCATTTATCGAGCTTCAGCCACACATATAGTCCAAGACAAATATCCTCTCGGGGACAATAAAGTTTATCTTATCTTATCTTATGTGCCTGTACGTGCTTGGAGTCAAGTTGCATTGAACGGGCACGGAATCACTGGGAAGTGATCTAAATTTGCACGTAGCATTTATTTGTCAGCTATATGCCGCATATCGTCTGGTTAGTGGAGAAATTATATTGAAAGAGAAAGGTGGAGGCGCTCCGAGGGAGACTAGCGCCGGCTCGGGGATATAATAACTCCACGGAGACGCTGCACATCTCGTCCTTTACCTAAAGTAGATTTAACTAATCATAAACTGTCACTTTCACTGCAGAGAATTTGCAGAGTTTTGGAAAAGTTACCATGATGCTGATTAAAGAGCAACTAAACACCAAAACCAACTTAAAAAAAAAAAAATGTAAATGGGTGTGTAATAGTATTGTCTACATGTTCCAGTTAATATTTATTATTAGTGCAGACTTGCTCAAAAGTGTCCTTCATGCCTAAAACCGCCCTCTAGAGGTGTAACTCGTCAAATGTATCTATTCCATTTGAATTTTGCCGTTAGCTGATGAGGTAAAAGTTGTGCTGTCGGTAGAAGTTGACGTCATCAGCTCTGCCATGCCTCATCATCCTCTCTAACCCCGTGGTATCACTGTGGCTCCTCCCCCGTAGCCAGTTGGAGTTGGATTTTTATAGTCAACATTTTTACAAGGGTTTACCGCTACACCGGTAACCGTGACATCCCCTGCTGCGGCTAAATGCAATCGATCTCCACTGAATTTTGTGCATGCATGACATTCAGCTGTGACCGATAATCCAACTGCGATTCACACCTTTTCATGCGGTCAGTAGCGGTCTCCCGTGCAGATGCCCGTGCGCCAAAAGAGTGTTCGCACGACCTTCATATTTTGAGGCCGCAAACGATCGCATAAAGCTCGTGCGCCAATCGTGACAGGCCCTTTAAATCAGCGGCCGCTCCTCCGGTGACAAGCTTTCTACGTACTTTGAACTATTCTCTAGCCTTGACAGCGGTTCATCATTGCCATTATTGAAGCGTAACCAATGTAAACAACTGATATCTGATATGAATAACTGATGTGTGATATTGGATGCAGTGCTTCCCCTACCATTATTTTGACAGGGCCCATTTAGCGCCCATTTAGCCTCAGAAAAACAAAGTGACTTTGATTTACTTATGCAAAATGACATGTGTGGAAATCACTGCTGTAAAATATTAGGCCTAAACAGCCTAATAAATAGATATAAACTATTGATCCTGAATGAAATGACAGTATTGTCTCAATCACACAGCACAAAACATATGTTATTAAAATACAGTAAAACAGTACAAAACTAAAAGACAGTTTACATGGACTTTCTTGTCAGCGCTATGTCTATAATGGCATTATGGCCAAAATAGCTCCTCAGTCTGTGGAGCAGAGCTGGGACAGAAGCTTTCTGTTGCATTTCCCTTAGACATAGAATTGATAGATATTGATTATAATCAAGATGCTTTACTGCTACTAAAAAATTGAAATATTTTATCTCGTGAAAAACAACAGTATTGCTGCAAATAACAGCATTTCTACAAACACGTTCTCTCTGCGGCGCATACAAATCTGGCCAGACCCCCCTGCCTAACCAAAAAACCTAGGGGAAACACTGGGAAGCCTATGGTTTCTGCCCCGTATATGTGCGTGAACATCAGTCACGTGCCCTATGTTTGTCAACTTTGAAACCCGTCTATGCAGACAGTGCAGTGGGGATTGCAGCAGTCCTGGTTTAGACTCCCTTTAATCCAGGTTTGGTCTAGTGCTGTCAAAATTGCTCATCAATGACATTTGAATATTCCCTTTAAAAAAAACACATATTCGAACATATTCAAATTTCTGGTTGTGCATTAGGCACGTCAAGAAAGGTCCTGCGGAGAATTTGAAGAGTTTTGGAAAAGTTGCAATAAGCATAAGGTGCGGATAGTGCGAGGAGCCGAGAGAGGCCATGTGTGCCGCTGCAGGACTATAGAGCTGTGCTCTCTTCCCTCTCTCACTCCTCACCGCAACACCTGGGTCATGTATGGAAGGTGCTATGACAGGTACGATGTGATTTTGGAGGTTCTTGAAACTCCCTCATGACCCCTTTGGCCGTCACTGCTCATGCAGCTCCCCCATAGATACAATATACAATGCGTCACTCATTAACCTCCGTGCGAAACTCGGCAAGAAACTTAGTTCTGCAGTGCTTATAATCACGTTAATAATAAATTTACATTATTAATAATCATAATAATAATAATGCTTTGGTTTTATATAGCGCTTTTCTGGACACTCAAAGACACTTTACATGGCATTATTCATTCACTCCATACTTGGTGGTGGTAAGTTACTAATGTAGCCACAGCTGCCCAGGGGTAGACTGACAGAAGCGAGGCTGCCAATTTGCGCCATCGGCCCTTCCGACCACCACCACACATTCAGTCTCTCTCACTATTGGACAATATCATCGTCTATCACAATGGATTCACTGCAAACATCGGCAACTGCCAATTAAGGGACATCGCCCAACCCTAGGAGGGGATTCACAGTGTGACCTCTGTCCTATCGGTATAGGGTACAGCTGAAGTTGAGCTTCGGGCTGTGCAGCAACTGGCATGACACAAGCTTACTCAAATGTGATCAGACCCAGCCTCCAAGGAGAATGCTCAATGCAACCCAATTTCAGTTTGGGCTTGACTCGACAGAGTTGCTCTAACTGGCGGAGGGTTGAACTTACGTTTCACGTTGTGAAAGTTGAGTGGACCAAACCATCACTTTTCAAAAGTAAATGTTAATGCTCATAGCCCTTTTCCACTGGCAGTGCCAGACTAGTGCCTGGTCTACCCGCTTAAGGCCTGATTTACTAAGCGTTTGCGCAAAAATGATTGACGGAAAAGCCAGCACAGTAATGCTAAAAGTCTGCAGCGCAAATTTAATATACAAAACAAGGCAGTCCTACCACAGTGCGCAAAAAAGAATATGCAAATTCATGAGCTGGTTTCCCCATGTCATCGGAGCTATTGATTGTACTCACATCCCACTCATTCCCCCATCAGGCACCAAACAAGTGTACAGAAATCGTAAACATACAGACACTCCCTCAATATACGAGTCGTTTGTGACACAATAGGAATTATCACAAATGTAGAAGCCAAACATCTCAGATCTGTGTACGACTCCTTCATTTTAAGGAGCAGTGCTGTTTTTTCTAACTTGAGAGATGGCGTACGGGACTGGATGGCTTTTGGGTAAGTTCCAAATTCTGTAAAGTATACAGTAGTTCTGTAGCCTAGACACACCCTAGTGGCCAAAAATATTTTGGTGGGGGGGTGGGGGGGGGCGGGCTTAGCGGGATGACGACACGGCTGCATGACGGTGGAGATATCAAAACAAGAAAGATCCTCCGTTGCTTTGATTGGTCCTAGCGTTGACCTACCACGGCAGAAGCAGTTTGAACGACAACTGTTGGCTCCACCCACAACCTTCAGCTTTCCCAATGGTGCGACCCCAGACTATACAATTCATGCTATAGTCTGGCTTGCCAGGCTAGTAGTTCTGTACAGTACGCTAATATTGTTCATTTCTATACATAGAGGTGATGGCACCTATCCTTTATATCCTTTCCTCTTCACCCGTTTTAAGTCCTGCAATGCCAATTGAGATTTGTTACAAGATTCACATTCGAACCAGGTGTTGAACACAGTTTCGTGTCATAATAATAATAATTTTTGCATATTGCATAAGCTCAGATATGGGGCTCTATCATTGCCAGGTCTACAGCCTTCTGCATTGGAGTTCAGTGAGTACAATGGAAGATTTGTGTGTGTTAAATAGGGCTGAACCAACTAACTGTTTGACTGTTTTAGTAATCCATTTTATCCTTTCTGGGTTATACACAGATTTAGACATGCCAATAATTATATCAAAATGTTTTATTTTTGATTGACACAAGTCGCTTCATTCCGTCCATACTCAGTGATGGTAAGCTACCTCTGACCATCACCAACCACCACCAACCACTCATACACACAGTTGGTGGGTGTTGCCCAAGGACACAATGACATTCCACATCTGCGGGAGCCAGTGTCCGAACCCTCAATCTTCCATTTCATGACCCTGCTCTACCATACCACTGCCACCCCCAAAAAACACTCTCTTTACTACTACACTAGGAGTTTTTAGTTGATCACATCTAAATAATTGGCATCACACTTGAGTTAGGAGGTGCTTGTGGTGCACCGGCAAGACAAAAAGGTTTGAGAGCCCCTGGCCTAAAGTTAGGCTGTAGCACATGCTAAATCTAATGGCTATCAGTCAAAATCGCGGTCAGAAAAATTGCTATTGGATATTTCCAAAATCTTGGATAGAGGCCGACCAATATGGGTTTTTCTAAGGCTGATGTCGATGCAGATATTTTGGGGTTGTGACAGCAGGGGCCGCTGTGTAAGGGCCATAGGGCTGTTTTAATTAGGACTTTCATGTTTAGTCCACAAACATTACCTTAAAGGGTAACTAAATGGGCGTGCAAGAGCCTTACTCCACCCACAAACACAGTCCAAACACGGCTGAGATATGGGCGTGTTCTGAGGCTTTGGGGTGAGGTGCAGGGGGGTGAGTGTGGGCAGGTGTAGTGTATTATGTATAATGAGGAGGACTGCACGTGTTTAGTTTTGCAAGGCATTCTGGGAGACGTATTTCCTAAAACTACAGCTACACATTACAGCCATGGATTACAGCACACTCAGTTAAAAAAAAAGTTCAGAATCAGAATCAGAATAGAGTTTATTGTCATTGTCAATGAAGGTTTCACAGACTAGGAATTTACTTTGGTGTACTCGTGCAACATGAAACATAAATATAGATATAAAATAAGATAAATAATAAACTATGGAGAAAAAAAATAAAATAGTAATAATTAAATAAAGGCTATAACTTTAATTTAGAGGCAATATCTCATCTTGCTAACTTAATAGGAGCTGTGCTCTGA
>OMNZ01108037.1:2124-23267 GCA_900303255.1 Lesueurigobius sanzi
TATTGCAGCTGTTTGCCAGAGAGAGAGCCATGTGTTTTCAGCAAAGGGTTTCAAGCTAAGGTAAGGTAAGTTGCAACACACTAGTACTGTCCCAGGAACAGGATACATACAAGGAAATTAGATAAAAAGTCATATTAGATGAGAAATAAGAGAATGGGGCCACAGCGACAGGGCCAAGCCCAAACAATCTCCTCCTAAGTCCAATTGTGTAATTTCTCACCAATGAAACTTGTCCAGCCACCCCGAAAATAAACCACCCTATACCACTCAGATTATCAGATAGGTGTAAAAAGACCTTAAAGATGTCAATTTCAACATTACAGTTGTTTACTGTTGGTGTAAAAAGTTAGACACTGCCATCAATTAAAAACAAAATTAGTATCTATTATTTTTTGTCTACGTCAACTAAATAAAAAGTGAGCTGCATAACACACACGGCAGTAAATTGGGTTTTCCTTTATTCAAGTAATGACAGCGCTGCTGCATATGGTACAGCGGAACAATTGAACTGGCAGCGAGTGACGTTTGATTGACAGCGCCGAGGGTGAGGCCCGTCTCTCCGTCGCCTCATTTCGACATCAGCCCATTGTCCCCTGAACACACCCATTTGGGCACTTTAGAACATCATAGTTAAGGCCGATCATTCTTGCTGTGGCTGTTGTGCATGCAAATGGCCCAATCCAGGAAATGTTGACTGGGGTCAGATAGGAGAAATTCAGAATTACTTAACAACACTTTATTTTATTGAAAGCCCTATATTTTGGCATAATGAAAACCTTGATTCAAGTCACTAACTCCAAGGGGTCAGTTTTTACAGCTCACGGACTAAAACATACTGTTTTTGTGTAACATCCTTGATAACAAGGATGTTACACAAATCAGCAACATTTCCTGGATTCACCCAAATATTTTCTATAGAGTTCCATAGTAAATAGAGTTCCATAGTAAACTGTGGCTTTTTTCTTCAAGGTTTATCCAGGTAGAAGCAAGCCAAATTTAACACTATTTTTTAATGCCACAAATGCAAAAAACACATTTAATTTATAAAGATTTGCAAAGATTTGGAATGAGGGGAAATGTCGATTTAAGCAAATTGCACACCAACTATTCAAATGCATTTCATAACAAAAACATTGTATATTAGAATTCTGATTAAATATTTATTAATTCATTCCATCCAAGCCTTCTTGCTTTAATGAGGCAGCCCTATGTGTGTCTATGAGTGTTCAACTTAAGAAGTTTGTTAGTCTTCTCTTCAATGTGAAAGCTGGGCATGTTTTTGTGTAGCTCCATGATCCAATTCTTGCAGCAATTTTTATTCATAAAAAGCATGTCCTCCAGGTGTCTTAAGCTAATAGTCTAAAAAAGTGTGTCACAAGACTAGACTCTGTGCTCTTACTTAAGCGGTGTGGGAAAACACCCAGTCACCTACTGAACGAACGACTGGCTACAAAATGACATGGTATTTGGGTCATTGTATTGGCAAGACGGAGCCAAATAGCTTTTCATTTTTACTTGAAAGACACAATTGAAATGTATGCAGGTTCCAATAAATCCTAAAAAAACATAAGCATAAGCAACTGACTTCTTAAATGAACTTGTATGACCCCCTTCACGTTGGCGTCCCGTGGCTGAACTTTTGGCTGTAGGTCGGCCCTCTCAGGTCTGTGTGATTACAGGCAGCAGAGATCATGGGTCTGAATAAGGCATGAGCTGTTCCTGAAGAAGGCTCGGGTATCTCTTACACAGGGCCCCAGTGAGACAAAAGGGAGGCTGTGAGATCCATATGTTGCCAACCCAGGAAGCCGACTGGAGCATACCCCAACTACGGCTGGGCAATGATGGAAGATTTTTAATGGTTAAGACTGGGAGAGGGTGATTTATTAATTTTTCAATAATATCTGGGCGAGTGATACGACACAAGCATGATTTCTAATTTGTACATTGTTAAAGAAAGCCATCTGCTGCTTCATTAGTTCAATCAGCATGTCATTCAGTTAGATCATGACGGAGACTGGCCGATTTGAGGAGTGAGTGGGGACAATATCTTCAAAGTAGACTTACAAACTAACTACAAAATTGTCCTAGGGATTGGATCACGATTCAGTTTTATCATGATATCACCTAGCATTAATAATGACTAAGAAATGAAATTGTATATTTGCAGAAAAATTGATCCAAATCAAATTTAAACAGGTACAATAATGGCTTGTTTCCATCTTTCCTAGTCTATACTGCTGTACTCTACTCTTCCTGCCTATGAAGTGTTTCCACTCCTGTTGTCTTTCAAGTCTTTGTAAAGAATAGGAAAAGTATGTAGATTGGAAAGCAGGTATGTTTTTATGAACATAAACCTATACAGCACACAGCGAAGGCATATTCGCAGGGTAAAATAGGGTAGGTGGAAACAAGCCATAAGAGATCATCGTCATTCGCTTTATTTATCGTGGAATATAGAAAATTCTTAGAAAGGGAGGGAAAACACCGCAGAGAAACCACACACACCGCCCAGCTCTACCTTTTCCCCACAAGCTTTAAGTGTAGTTTGAAGAGGCGCTGCAAAGCTCAAAGCCCCTCAGACCTAATTAGGATCTTATATTGTCCCAAAAGGCGTTGCCAAAAGAAGTGCGTTCAAAGCATTAAAGCGCTCCCCGCAACACACAGGGCGGGAGCAGACTGTTGTTTTCCATGTATTCAGATGAGTGCTGACGCAGCCCAGTCCACAGTGTAGACAGTAGGAGATGGCCTTGAGGTACGAATACTGCATTGCTGGTGAAAAGCATAAAGATACAAGTGTAGTACACTCGTTTTGTACAATAGGCAATATTAAATACAGGCTCCTGCTGATTGAGAACTCATGTGTTAAAGAGATGAAGCCTGTTTGAAGTATAAGCCATGGGTTTAAAGATGCAAATGGACAAATGTCTAGTGTCTGGTCTCCTGTCTGGCCTTATTGACACAGATTATCATGGTCCATGGGAATAATGAAGCACAGTCAGGCACCAGTCAATAAAACTAATATTATAAGTTTCATATAATTAAGCCAGTGTAGGTAGTTACTCATAAGGGACCTTTTCTTTTCAGATTTGCCAAAGAAGAGCACATAACATGATACATTATAGGTTATAATAATAAAATCAAATATTCTCAAGGCTCAATGAAAATCTGAAAGAAAATCTTTCAAACAACCACTGCAATGTGCTATGTAATTTCTTCCCCCAGTTGTTGACCCCACATTGATTAAAACATGTTAACACACAAGGCACTCGACAGCCTTGACACTGTGTAAACATTTGGGGCATTGTGAAACTGAAATGATGGATCTGTGTACAAACTTCTTTCAGTACTAGCTGCGTCTACTACGAGCACCATCAAAGTCCGATGCGGTTTAGATTCAGAGCGCCCTGGGCCTATTTTAGGGACTAATGAAACCGGGTCAGTCGCTCGCGAGATCAGGACCAAAGAGGACTGTCTCTGCTGGAGCTCAGCCCAAACGGGACTTAAAAACCAGGGGAGCCAACTTCATCCACTCTGATCTGCTATACAGACCTAGTTACTCTGTGCAAAAGATTTAGGTTGGAAGAAATGCTTCAATCAGAATTCCTTGTTAATGGGGATGTGCAACACATCTTCAAATTCAAAACATAAATCGGCAATCTTAGTTGATTTAGGCTGTAATTACACGCAATCCATATCAGCCACAAAATCTTCCATCTGACTGAGATACACACTTTTTGCAGGTTCACAGGCTAAAACAACACCCTTAGTAACTTAAAAATGTGCAGCTAAAAGTTAATTTGTCTTATTTTGACACAATTTAATGGAAAAAACCAAATGCTTTTGTTTAAATTTAATGGAACAAGCTGTGAAATGGCTTGCGATAATATCATAATTCTTATTCCAATACTAAGACAGTTATCAAATTGTTGCTCTATTTTTGTGAAACCCTATCAGAAAAGGCTCCTGAAAGGATTCGGTTTCCACGTTATCATCTTTCATCCTAGGAATTACCTTGACCGTCCACTAATTGTGCAAAGATAAAGCAAATTATCTAAAGTAATAACTGCACCAGTTCAGATAAGCGGATTATTATGGAAACTTGGGAAATGTTCAGCACCGTCAGAAAAAACACCTTGGAAAAAGAACAATTCCCAGTTCAATTTAGGCATGTTTTCATATACATTTTTTATATTAAGATTGCATTGACTGAATTTGGACGGCACTGGTACCAAACCCAATTCCTGCCACCAACGCTGCTGCAAAGACTAGAAAAAAGAAAAGAAAAGCACAAACACAAGCGGACGAGACAGGTGACTGGCACAGACAAATTGGAGTTCAGAGCTGGGGAAAGAAGGAGACGAATGCGGTGGCTATCGGCTGCTCTTGTCGCCTCTCATCGATCCGCTTTCCGCTTGAGTGAGAGCCAAAGTGACGCCGACCCTCTGCTTTCTCAATTGGTTGTATTCGCAATATGTCACTATAGGCCTGTAGGATGCTGAGGAGTTGAAATTCTATGGATTGCAGGTACAGTGCCTACATGGAGTCCAGGCCTTTGATTGCGCGATCTTCATGAATGTCAAAAAGTTCACTATTATCTCTCAGTGAAAAAGACTAAAGAAGGGGTGTCGCTTGAGAGATGTTACCAAATCCAAGACCATCAATTTGACAACATTTTGCAATATGTAACATCCCTTAAAAACTTATATCAGGTATAAGGAAATATCCTTGGTTGTCAGGGCTTTGAAATGATCACATGCTTGGCTATCTCTGCACTATCAGGGTCCAAAAGTAGTTTAGCCTTTGATTGCCTTCTTGTCATCTCGCAGTATGAGTTTTTATCTGCCCACGTTGCATCACTACAAACTGCTGCATTAGCTGCTCGGACAAATCCCTGCCAAGAACTGGTCCTCCCTCTATACTCCTGGAGCCCAGAGCAGCGGTAGTTTCACCCACAGTAAAGTGAATCACCAAGACGTGCCTGGCTGCTCCTACACTGTGCCGTTTTGACAGGCTCTGAAGAACTGCTGTGCGAGATAAACAAGCCTTGCAACATACTGAGAAAAATGCAGCAAAGAACAACATTAGCTTACACCCACAGAGAAGGGGAGTGCAATGGTAGTAACTCAAGACTATACTGGAAGTCTTTTAATTACAGAGTTGTAAAGTAAATAGAGTATGGAAAATTATGCTAAAACACCAAGGGAACAGTGTTGTCCTTTATTATTTTGTTTTGCATTCGCACAATAAGTCTATGGACAAAGAGGAGTCTAGAGAGAGAGAGAGAGAGAAGATACAAGTCTGGAGAATTTACTAGGGCTGCAAGATGAATCAATATCGAATAGACATCGCAATTTTAAATACTGCAATAACCTATCGCCAAAGGCTGAGGGGTTTTTTCTTTCTTGCCTCTCCAGTGTTTCATGAAGCTGAAATATAATAAACTACTGCAATGTATAGCAGTTGTAAGAGTATATTTTGCTGACAATACTAGGGCAGTGACAATAAACAATAATATTGGTAACCACAATGAAAATAATGCACGATTAGGTGATCTTTTTTTCATAATTGGCATCATCACATAAGAGGATAATTCACAGTCACCTAATTACTGTGATAAATAACATTGTGAATCGCAATAATTTTGTCCAAGAAAATTGTGAGACAAAAATGTCCATATCGTCCCATGCCTAGACAATACTGACTTGCATGAAAAATATACAACATAAATATATAATATTAAAATCAAATCGCAACCGGACTATAAGTCACATATACTCAGGTGCAACTTATACAGTATATGAATTAAGATGTTAAGTTAAACATACCAGACACCTTTTCAGTCGGTTGTTTATGCTTCGTGTAGCTGAATAACCATCAATGTGTTACGCTAACATACTGTACACCTATTCAGCCTGTTGTTCTCTATTCTATTGTTATTATTAACTTGTCTTTCAAGATGAAATGTCTGTTCTCGGATGTTGTAAAATAAATTTCCCCCAAAAAATGCGACATACAGTGCGACTTGTATGTTTTTTTTCTTCTTCATTATGCCTTTTTTGGCTGGTGCGACTTATAGTCCAGAAAATATGGTATGTTTTTGTCAAAATCGTGCAGCCCTAGAATTTACACAACTTGCTTGGGCGACAGTGGCGCAGATGGTAGAGCGGGTCGTCCTATGATCGTGAGGTTGGGGGTTCGAATCCCGGCTCCTGCAGCTGCAGACTGTCGTTGTGTCCTTGGGCAAGACACTTCACCCACAGCCCGTATGAATGTCGTGAGAGAGTGAATGTGTGGTGGTGGTCGGAAGGGCCGATGGCGCAAATTGGCAGCCTCGCTTCTGTCAGTCTACCCCTGGGCAGCTGTGGCTACAATAGTAGCTTATCACCACCAAGTGTGGAGTGAAAGAATAATGCCATGTGAAGCGTCTTTGAGTGTCCAGAAAAGCGCTATATAAAACCGATGCATTATTATTATTATTATTATTGCTTTGCCATCCTTACTTTGCGTCTTGATGTGTGATTGTGTCTTTTTTCCCTTTCAAAGGAAAGGGCATAAAGCGTTAAAATATTTGTAAATTTGACAATTTTTTGTACTTTAGCAGTATTGGTACTACTTGAATGAAATTAGTGCAAATTCACTAAAGAACCTGATAAACAACTTTCCATTTAGGGCCTATTTAGTTTAGTTCCAATATGTTTCCCCATCTGATCCGATACCAATACCGCGTACCAGTCCGATACCATGTTGAAAAAACAATAGCAAAGTTTGTAAAAAAAAAAAGATGCCAAGACCGACGGCACATGGATCATTATGATCCATATTCAATTTATTTTGCCAATGTTCTGTTTACCACTCCCACAAAGATTAAATTAAGGTAAAAAGGTAACACAACATGGTATCAGATGGTTTTTGGTTCAGGTACTCTGCGATACCTAAAAAAATCTGTGATATTGGCATTTAATCCTAAAACCAATATCGGAACATCCCTAGGCCTATTACAAAATGTATTGTATGTATGTAATGTAGGATATCTAAATATTGACTGTAACGTTGTCATGTGTGCCTTTTGTCAATGTAACTTTTCATACATTTCATAATAGAACAGTACACTTTCTGTATTGGTCATTCACATAATCGTTATCCACACGTGACAGCAGAAGAAGAGGCACAGGGCTATCTCAGTTCTCTCCGGTTAAAGCTTTAAAAGAAGACTTTCGAATTGTAAACCTGTTTACCAATGCAAATGTGAGAAAGACACTCTTGGCTTTTAAAATAAAAGAAAAAAAGTGTTGCCAATGTTTATAATAATAATAAAAAATCCTTTTTATATTTGTAAATATACATAAAGTTAAAGAGCTTATTCAAAAAGTGGCTAATAAATGGAGGACATGCACCAACAAATGCAGGTACATCCCGTGTGGTCCACAGGTAACACAATCTGCATGGGAATTTAAGCTCTGAGCAATATAGGCAAATGAACTTCAGCCACATTTATAACCATTTGTTCATTCAGAAGAACCTACTGATGGCAGTAACAATGTGTATGTTAAAATTTGCTTGAAGTTTTGACCAAAAAAACCTGAATCGGCACACAAGTGTCCAAAGTGGTGTTATTACATGTCACACATTAGATGTCAATATTTAAACAACATACAACGTGTTGTAAGTTAGGGACATAGGTAAGGAAACAGGCTGCTTCAGTGTATAGGCCAACACAATACGAACTACTTTGACAATTACATTTTTAGGTTGACAAAACATAGATTTGACACATTGGGGGAATGTGTAATGATATGTTGTGTGAGCCCACACAATTTAAAATAAATTATGTTTTGAAACATTCATTTACAGGCCATGTTTCCAATAAATATGGTCGAAGTTGCCACTTTGAAGCCGCTGACCTGATGCACTGCTATAAATTATTCAGCTGTGAGTCATATTCGCACTATTGGCACAACTACAATATACCGATTGTGTAACAAACTATTAATGAGTTTCCAAGTCCAGTGCACGACTACGTTAAGAAAATGCCAGGCTTATTGCAAAATCTAGGAAAAATTATCACAATGTACAAAAATGTGTAGACATGAGTCACAATGTATCCACTGCATTGAATGAAGCTGAGTCATTTGATCACCTTATAGATGTGTATTTCACACATATATAGGATGACACCTTATTAACACGTCTTCAAAGTCTTGGCACATGATCATTTATGGCGGATACAGACATCTCTTGTCCAAACCAGGAAACACACCCATACTTATTTAGCACAAAAGTTGATGAAACAGCTGCAAGACGTGATCTCCTAATAGCGCACCCTGTATAGGACATAGTGATGATAATCCCTCCAATCAACTATCTGAGAATTGTGACCAGCATTTACCCACGTATACTGAAAACTTGATGGAAATTTAATACGCAATAAAACTGATGAGAGGCGCTCCACTTATGTGCCTGAAAGTTAACCAGGTAAAGTGCAGGTTAGCCACTTGATTCACGCTAGCCTGCTAAGTCACGTTTCAGTCTGCTCGGGGTGGATAAAATAACAAGAAAAGCGCTTGATGGGTCTGTGTAGTTTGTTTGTGGGGCTAGCATGCGAGGAAAATGCCATGTAATTGTGACTACGGGTCGCTAAGATCTGTGAAGGGAAGCGTACAGTGGCTGCGTGTGTGCGAGTGTGTGTGCGCCGCATCAGAGGGAGAGAACAGACACGGCTAGTGCAGCTTTAGCCTGGCGAGCTAACGAGCTAATTATCACAACACTGCGCTTTCAAACTCACCTGTGCGACCCTGTGCGACCCAGAATAAACCACGATCAATCCGTCACGTATTCTCCAAGACCAGAGCAGATCCGAAATAATTGAAATTCCACAGAGTGAGGCGCTGCTGGCACTAGAGAGTCCACTCGCTTCCTTCACCGTCGCTGCTGAATGGCTACTGCAGCTCTGGGAGAATCAACCAAACTTCCTCCGTAGCAACGCACCGCCCAGGATCCCCACAGCCGAACAGGATTGGCCCTCAGCGGGGAGAGTGAGCAGAGGACCGCGGTGATGATGGATGGACGGGCTGGTTTAGCCGCGCTTTAACTTGGATCCAGACTGGCTTCCACGGCATTTATTCTTATATCCCTTTTGTGGCCAAAGAGTGTTATAAAACTATTAACTCCATTGAGATAATTGACATATCTTATTTTAAAGACCAAAAAATAAGTCGGAATTTCACAATTGCAGGTAATTCCCTCTCTCTGCCACCCCCTATTCTGCTCATAATGTGGTCTTTTTTTTTATTCATCACTGGTGTGAGACACAACATTCCGATTCTCTGCACATGATTTATATAGTCCTATTGGATTATTGCTTAGTTATCTTCATTTTACTGTTTCAAGAATAAAATTATTAAGAATTATTAAGTCTAAAAGGAGGGTAATAGTTAGCCTAATAGTTGGATTAGTTTGATAGTTGCAGTTATTTATAGCTACAAGAGTAGCATAGGCCCACATTAGTTTATTTTAGACAACTATTAATTGGATTTTAATGCCATTGACTTTGTAACATTTGTCTCATACACATTTGACGCATATCTAGGCCCTGTTGTGAAGTAATAATATGAACAATAATTACTACTGTTTGATAACTATTTTCCCTATAATGGTATAAGGTATACACGTCTCTCACTTTCATAATCCCAGGCTGTATTTGAGGACTTTCAAATGAGGAATGGTATGTTCACATATTGGGAAAAGTATACTTTGTGCAGCTACAGATTACTATCAAGACATTCTCAAACTTCACCATGGCAGTTTCCGTCTACCTTTTGCAGCCAACCAATTAATCAATTAATAGTCAAAATAATCAGACGATTAATCGCCCTATTGTATAAATGTTGATCTTTTTTGTTATATTCCAAAATACTTTGTTACAGGCCTGTGCTGTGGACCTGGCTACTCCCCTAATGATGAAACCCAACTCTTTGTAAAAAGGGCAGAAGTTTATCAGCATTAAGCCGCATTCCTCACATAGCTCCTGGGAGGACTAAGCTCTACTGTGTGGCATTTTATGACCTGAAAAGGTTACAAAATCAACAGCATTGTAAGTAACAAAGTTGTCAAGCCTGTTTGCCCAATTGTTCTTTTTTGGTGTCTTTTTAATTGCCTACTGCAGGCTCCACTGCCTGTCTCCCTGTCACTCTCACAACCACACATTTTCTCGCCCTTTCTATGGCTTTTATTGCACCTGTTCACTCTGTATACATAATTATCTGCAGCTCAGTCTCATTTATGAGACTTCTATACAATAAATGGTTATCCATCAACCTGTCAAGGTCAACAGGCTCATAAAACACTGGTGGTGGAGCTCACGCTCATCTGTGGAGACACTGACCTCTGGTGGTGGTGATGTTCAACTACTCTAGTCGAACATTATGGAGATCCTGCACGCTGAATTGGTCTTATAGGCCTATACTTTACCATAAAAATAACACATGGGATAATTTAAAATAGGTCTATCACAAGTAAAACATTATTGCATATTTTACATATACCATATACATGTATTATTATGCATTTACAACATTGCATGAAGACCTTTGTATGCTCTGACTCTAGAAATCTGGGAAGTACAAAAGAATCATTCAACCATGTGTTTCTGTTGATATTCTTTTAGTTTCTATGAGTTCACATGGCTATTGTGTGCTAAATTAGGCCGCTCCATTATATTCAAATGAGTTTTGTGTAAAATGCGCCCTGAACTTCAATGACGCAATTGTTACAAATAGGTCTTGTTCCATAGGAACCAGTACTAAACTAGGGATATTGTTATGAGCCTAATAATAATGCATGATATATACACAATGCATTAAAAACAAACTATATTATAACATGTAGATGACATTCATATGTGTGAGTGCCAAAATGCACCTGTGTCTTGATGTTTGGTCCAAGGAAAGATGGTTGTAAGAGACCCATACAGCCTAATAAAGGCCCACTAATAAGCAGGTAGACATAATGATATATTAAATAAATACCTGGATGTCTTTATTACCACATTTTATTTTTCAAACATGTATAGTACTTTACACAAAATCCAAGCCATGTCTGCTTCAAATATTTACATAAACTTTAGAGAGACAGAAAAAAAACATTCTTTGGGTCTGACCATGCAAGACAATAAATAATGTTCCTAACAGTGCTTTGCATGAGTCCTTTAGCACTGCTATATCCAGCGAAACAATGAGCTCAGTTTCGGTTGACTATACACACACCCACAGTCCTGGTCTGGCCCCAGCGCCACCAGAAACTCCTCGCTCTGAAGACTGCAAGCCACGAGAACAAGTGAACTTCGACACGTTTGCTACAGAGAAGTGCACTTGCCAGTTTGAGGCAATCTTCACTCTATAAAGATATGGGTTATTGAAGTAAGGCTGTTTTGAATGTAGTAACTGAAATAGCTGTTTTAGTGGACAATGTGTAATTAATGCAGTTATACAATAGCAGCAGCCAAGACAGTGAACAAGTTTTATAATCATCACATAAAATGAATTGTATGACTGTGTGGTATTTCAGCAATTATATTTATGAATGGCTCTGCAGAGGACACCAGGATTCACGTCATATTTCTATTTGAGGAAATGTATCAAAAGGCAATACTTAGAAATCTTTTTCTCCCACCTCACAGGCCAAACAAAAGTTAGACAAAAGGCTTAATCCAACTGCCTGCTTAATGCCACACTACATAACATTTTACCAAATAAGTCAACAAAACATAAGTATTTACTGTATTTCATTTGAAGTGTTTTTATTTGTGATAATTAGCTCTAAAACATGAGTCTACTGAGCGGGCTTGCCTCTCCTCAGATCTCCTTTGTAACATAGCTGAGAGTGGGACATCACCAACTCGTCACCGTACAGATGTCGCTGCTTTGGTCAGGTAGCCAGATAGCATTGTTTGTGTTTGATCATTAGCTTTTAGTTTCTCCTGTGACTAGCACCTGGATTTATAACTGAAATGTTCTGTAGTGTGGCTTTAAATTTACAAGCTCAATCAAGGAATTCTAGTCCTCCAAGTATGAGATTATTACTCTGCTTGTGAGAACTACTTGTAAGAGCATTGAAAATATCCACAGCTCTACTCCATCGTTTTGCACAAACCATGACCAGGACAGACACAAAAAAAGAATAAAAACAGAAGAGAAATGTGCAACAGTTCAGTGAAAAGCTCTGGAGATGACAGCAGCACCTCAGAGGATGATGCTCTATACAACACTGGCCTTAAGAGGCCTTCAAATGTTTTGAGCGACATGTTTGTCTTGTCAGCAGCACGATGAGCAGGAAGTTGACATCACAGAAGTGCAGGTTTCAGCCAATCATCCTTTGAGTTCAATAGCAGACCTCCGGAGTCCAGCTTTAGTTCAGTTTCAAGTCCACGCCTATGTACCCCTCCTCTCAGTCTAATCCCAGGATGTCCTATGGGTGGATCAGGTGATGACTTGGGGTTCCCAGATCTGACTAGCCACTTGGGGGCGACACTGCATGATGGCAGGGGAACTGGTGGGGCTCTGGCTGTCCAAACATAGACCACTGACCATGTGCTGGAGAGCTGTGCCTTTAGGCTTCCACTTCTGCGAAAGGAGCACACAAAACATGTTTAACATTTCTCAGGTTCAGCGTTACAGAGAAGATGCAGCAGGACTAAAAATGAAACAGAAACAAAAGCACATATTATCAAATTTAAGGTGGTTTAGTTTATTGTACACCACTGTAGTGTTAGTGATAAGAAGACGGAAGCCTAATATTTTGATAATGTGATTTGCAATAGCGGTAAGTCTTTTCAGTAAATGTAGCTATCTTGACAGTTGTTTTAGGTACATTTTTAGGGTCACAGTTTAAGGTTAGTTTGTAGGTTTATTATTTTTAGGTTATTGTTTGTACAGAATACACTTCGGCAATTAGGATCTTAATTATTTTTATACTCTCTTATTTGCTTAATAGGGACAGTGAATTTTAATGAACATCTGCATTGTTTACAGTGTAAATTATGCCAGATAATTTGCTAGTTTCCATCTGTGATCCTTAAACAAGTGACAGATATTAAACATTACAAGCAACAACAATGACGAAAACTAAACTAAACAAAAGAAAATGTTCACAGGCCTGGTTTTCCTTTAGCTACTTTAGATGTAATTTAAAAGGTGGCCAGTGTTGGCACCGTCTGTCCAAATGCGCCTGTGAGGAACCTCACAGTTCCCTCGGGCTGAGGCCCTGGTGCCCATCCACATGTCTTGATGTTTATTGATAATCTCTAATATTCAACACTACTAATTTACAGCATCTAATTACATCTGATACTATTTGTGCACCCTGACAAAACATTTACTGTATTTACATAAAGTTATTGTAAATAAATTATGTTTAAGTCATGCTTATGGGTAATTACAATGGATACTAACTTGTCTGGGTTCTTTGGAGTTGCACGGCTCCATTTTGACCTTCGATCCGGCGGTGAAGGCAGTGATGGCGAGACACAGATCCTGCTGCCGAATCAGTGGCTCGATCAACTCCCATCTCTGCAGCATTCAATGACAGAAGAAACATTTGAACAGTCGTAGAAATACTGTGCACCATTTTAGGTAAAAACATCGGATTTTACGAGCAAAATCACCCCGTAAAACCATGTGTTGAAGAACGGTAAAAAAGGGCCAAGATGCAATTATTTCTGAGCAGCCAGTTAACATAGCTGCAGTCTGACATTGCAACAGTTGGATTTCAACTTGGCTTTATGTTCTCATTCTTCTAGGCCAACTTCACTTTCTGAAATTTACAGTAAGCTCAGAGACTTTACAGGGCTCTAGATTCAGTAAAAACATGTGAAACTTCTTAGAAATTCATGTCACCACACCTAGGTAAGAAGGCATGGGTTAAACACAGAATTGGTTGGTAGCCCAATTATTTAATTGTTTTTACTTCATTGTACTGTATTCTATTTCTTTCTTTCATTTATGCATTCGTATTATGTGGGGAGCTGGATTTGGTCCCTGGTTCTGACTTTGCCTGCTCCTGCTCCTTAAGGTGAGACACTGTAGGTGAATAGGGAAAACCTTTTTAATTGAGTGATATCAAACTTTTTCTGTTTATTACTGACATTAATCTGAGAAAAAAAAAATGTTTTGCATGTTTTGTGTTAGTTTATGTTTTCAAACAAAAATAGGGCATTTTATGTGTAAAAATGGCCAAAACTGCCTATATTTTTAGTAACAAAGAGAGAGCTAGGTTTAAATGCATTGTTTTCTGTTTTGTCAGCCCTTCAGTGGTTCAAGTCCTATTTGAGTGATCGAGATTTCTGTGTTGGTTTCTGTGATTTTGTTTCCTCGCGGGCCCCTTTGTCGTGTGGGGTACCTCAAGGTTCAATCCTTGGCCCTCTGTTGCTTTCCTTGTATATGCTCCCCCTCGGTTCGACCCTAAGGAAACACGGCATTGCTTTTCACTGTTACGCCGATGACAGTCAAATTTACTTGCCTTTGAACTTGCCTTTCCTGGACTGCATCAAAGAGCTTAATGCATGGATGTCCCTCAATTTTCTGCGCCGGAATCAGGACAAATGTGAAGTAATGGTTTTTGACCCTAGTGGCCCAAGTCACACCCCTCCTGACCTTGGTTCCCTATCAGATTTGGTAAAGCCAGTTGTCACAAATTTAGGTTTTAAAAATGGATCCTGAACTGAAACTTGAGAAGCAAGTTAGTGCTGTTGTCAAATCAAGCTTTTTCCAGTTGCGGAAACTAGCCAAAGTGAAGCCTATGTTGTTGAGAGCGCATTTTGAGACCGTGATACACGCCTTTGTCACCACTAAGCTGGATTACTGTAACGGCCTTTATGCTGGTGTGAGCCAGAGCGCACTTTCCCGACTGCAGCTCGTTCAAAAAGCTGCAGCTCGGCTTTTAACTGGGACACGGAAACATGAACACATCTCACCGGTTTTAGCTTCGCTCCATTGGCTTCCAGTTTATTTTAGAGTGGATTTTAAAATTATTTTATTTACTTTTAAATGCCTGCATGGCCTGGCCCCCTCTTATCTGTCTGATCTGATCTGCCCTTATGCTCCCTCTCGTGCTCTCAGGTCAGCAGATCAGCTACAGCTGGTTGTCCCAAAAACTAAACGCAAACTTCGTGGAGATCGAGCTTTCTCTGTGGCTGGCCCACGGCTGTGGAACCAGCTGCCATTAGAGATTAGACAGGCCCAGTCTTTACCTCTTTTTAAATCCTTACTAAAAACGCACTTCTTTTCACTGGCGTTTAATGTATAATGATGTATTTGCCTTTTACTGTATATTTACATGTGTGTATGGCACTTTGGCCAACTGTACAGTTTTTAAAGTGCTTTATAAATAAAGTTGGTATGGTATGGTATGGTTGATATATTAGTTACAAAGATTTGTTCAGAGGGGATTTTGGTATTTTATTTAGTTTTTGAATAAACTAGTTATTACTGAATAAATCTGTAAAATCAAATTTCTCCTCGTTTTTTAAGGGTTCAAAAGTCAATGAATCAGGCTAGGAATTCAATATTGAAAAATCCCTCTGAACAAACCTTCTTAGACTGGAAGTGTGATGGCAAGAGTGTGAGAAAATGCATTTTGACTATTTGCCATAGTTTCATGGAGAAATGTTGAATCATTATGAAGATTTGGCAATTTATTTGTTTCCTGAACGTTAATCTGTTAAGAGATTAAACTAGCCCAAAATCTGAAAATTGAAAACATTGACTTTGGCCTGTAGTGTCTCCCCTTAAAACAAAAGTCTAATAATGCATCATAAAGGCAATGTGGAAGTTTCCGTACACAACTTTGGCATACGTGCAGCTACAGTAATATTAGTAAATAAGTAGGATAATATGGATGATAGTAATTTGGGGGAATACATATGGAAATAAAACACTCTCTTGTCTTTCAAATGCTGAAATCCACTTCACAAATACTTCTAATCTAAGATCTCCAAATAGTATCTTCAGCTTTTCCGAGAGCCCCCCGAAGACTTCCTCTCTACATAAATTAGCCTCACACTAACCCTTTTCTGAACGTGTCAATTATGTATAGAGAAACGTTAAAGCATACAAGGAGCTATATTTGTTGGATAAAAGTAACGCACAGGTTTTTTTTTTTTTTAAGGCTAGAGACCTCTGCACCAAACATAAAGACTCTCCACTCTCCTGTGTACAATCAACACAGTGGCTCCTGACCTGTGCCTGTGGTCTGTTGGCTCCGATGCCCCTGCACTCCCCCAGCCCGAGGCCCTCTGCGCCCCGGCTTTCCAGACACAGCCCGCCCTGTCTCAACACACTGGACACGGCCTCCTGCTCCGGGACCCTGGGGACCAAAGCACAGGCAATGAGGGCTCGCGTTACACCAATAAGGACCAGATGGGAGAGATAGGCTGGAGAACACATAGTGAAACAGAGCAGTGCTAAATAATGTGTACTAATAAGGCTGGTGCTCATACAAATATAGTTACATATATATTTACAGGATTAGAAGAGACTGCTGGCATTTGGAAACAAAGGATGGTGGATACAAAGATTATTTCATGACATTTTGCAAACTAAACATGCTATATCACGCAGGTCATTAGAATCACATTTTCTCACAGAAAAGTATTGTTTATTTTCACACCATTATCAATACTTATACAAATTATTCAAGTTACTTTTGTAAGGCACTCATTATGACTGTGTGAGTTGAGAAACATTTGTGATATTCAATAACTGTCTTGAACATTGTGATAACAAGATTTGTGCAATATTTTACAAAGCCATTTCACCACAGTATGGTCCATTAATTAAAGATCAAAAGGTATTTGTTATTGTATCAAAGTTTTAAAACAAGAAAAAATAGTAAATTAGGGAAATCATGACTAACACTGAATATTTGCAGTTACCATGAGTTTTTGTTTTGGCAGTATTTTGCAAACGTTCTGAGTCAGAAGGAAGACCTTTGTGATGTTACGATATATAGTGACTTTTTCTATAGCCTGATTCTTGTGAAAAACCATAGACTGTAATTAATAATGGACAAACTGGAGGCTAATGCTTCCTGAAGCCATAAGTGGGGGTTGCATCAGAAGTACCTTGCTCTAATGGACTTTTGCAATTTTTTGGCCCCTCTTCAAGTCATTATTGGACACAGGCTTGTCATAATTAATTACCTTAATGTGCGTGCAATACATTGTCCTATTTTTTTTATCACACTATTTTCATTTTCGCCCTATATTAAGGCTCCAGCAACTGACCCACACAGCTAGCATAGCTGAGCTTCAGTTAGGCTGCTAACTATTAATATAAAGCAGGGCTCTTCAATTATATTTTTTACTGGGCCAGATTTTTCAGAGGTCATTGGCCTCTGGGCATTTTGCAAGCTTCACACATCACCAAACATAATTCATGTTTTTTGAATGAATACATGAAAATGTATTACCATAATTGTTCAAATAGCATTTAACATAGAATATTTCTAAACTATAGTCCAACATTTAAACCCCTAAAAAACATGAATCCGCATGAATATTATTATAACTCTCACAGTGACGGACACTGTTATTTCAGCCCCTCTGGCTCCTAAAGGTCATTCCACTTTTATATTGTTGCATATTACTTTACTTTATTTTATTTGACCAGGTAAAAACTTATTGAGATATACAGTCTGACCATAAACAGAGTGACCATCATGCTAAGTACACCAGAGGCACATGGCTACTTAATATGCTCAAAACAAAAGGACAGACTTTAGCTCAGAATCACAGCTGTTGGACTGGATTCTACCAGAGTTCACTAAATGGAAGCACAGCAAAGTCAACAAGAATACTTTCTCTGTAATTATTATGCCGTCGCCCCAGTAGCTGTCGCGGTGCGTTGTCAGTAGACCATTATTAGAATTTCTTACAGTGGGACATTGTGTGTGAGCCAGACCAGATTGTTTGGAGGGCCGGATCTGGATATATGCCGAGGCCTAATATTCAGCCTAGGTGCTAAACCTGTGCTTACTTTCATACACTTTGTGAATAGGAGTCTATACCTGAGCTCAGGATAGACGTTCTCCATGTACCAGCGGAAAGGTTTACAGTTTAACTTCCTCCTGAGAGTCACACGGTCCATGATGCTAAAAAACAATAAACAAATGTATATAGTTAAGACAGGAAAATTATGTTATTTAGTAAATAATTTATTTACAACGCGCTATCCATACATTTACATATAACACAAAGTGATTTAATGATTTAAAAACTCACACTTAAAGTGTCTGTAAGTCTAAATACTAATGTAATACAAATTTAGTAGAGTGTGTACAATTGACTCCCTTTGCTGAGGGAGAGACTTTGCGTCATAACTTTGACCAACAGGAGGATTTTTCTTCCGCACAGTTTTTTTTAAGCAGCTAGTGTGACGATGCAGGGCCTTCAGGTCTAATCAGGAGGGATGGGGCTAGATTGTTTACTTTTCAAATATCTCTCATTTTGTCGTGTTATGGACTTCTACTTTAAATCACTGACTGATGAATTGTGTTGTTACTTCTAATATTTTCTAGCATTTTTAAGTAGTAAGAACAGGAGAGCAGATGACTTTTGTAACTTATTCATATTGTTGTAGCAGGTATTATTAAAGCGAGATATAATTTTATAAAATAAATATACTTTATTATTTTAAAAGCAATACATTCATTCAAGATGAAGTGCACTGATGTGTGTGCTGTACACACCTGCCGTAAGCCTTGCCCTGGGCTGAGGGCCTGGCCTGGTAATAGTACTGTTTGTATTCGTCCATCCACACCTCGGCAGCTCGACGAGTGTTTCTGTCAAAATGCACAGACAAATAATAGTCATACCGATTATATATAGCATATCACCCCAGTGACTGCAAGAGGCACAAATTATACACTGTAATACTGCAATACCTTTCGTCAAGCACCCCCCCCCCCTTAGTTTCTGTTGCTAGCTCTTCAAGCACCGATATCACATTTCATAACACAATTCATAATAAAATTAAGACTTAAACCCTTTAACCGCCAAAGTTGCCAAAATGAACCCAGTGTAATTTTGTTTGCCTTACTTTGGCGCCTGCCATTAGGTCAAGAGTGATCTGAACAAACAACACATTATTTAAAAAAATAACAATGGATATCAGAAATAAAGTGGGTGAACGTTTAGGTCTAACTTGGAGATGTGAGAGGAACTGGTAAAACATTTTTCTGTTGTTCTCTATGGCTAAAAAACACTTGGCGGTTAAAGGGTTAAAAGCACGGGGATTTCATAAAGACAAACATGTCTGATGAGAGCTGTACCTATAATATTATGTTTATGATATACAATATATTGCCAAAAGTATTCGGACACCCATCCAAATGATTTAAATCACGGCCTGCACAGAGTCCAGACCTCAACCCCATAGAAAACCCTTGGGATGAATTAGAGCAGAAATTGATAGCCAGGCCTTCTCGCCCACCATCAGTGTGTGACCTCACAAAAGCCCTTCTGAAAGAATGGTCAAAAATCCCTATAAACACACTCCTAAATCTTGTGGACAGCCATCTGAGAAAGTTGAAGCTGTTATCACTGCAAAGGGTAGAGTAATGTCATATTAAACACTATGGATTAACAATGGGATGTCACTAAAGTTCATATGAGTCAGAGGCAGGTTTTCAAATACTTTTGGCGTATATAGTGTATTTTGATCGACAAAGGTCACCAAAAACATGATTCTGATTTTGTCATGTTTTTGTGTTTCCAACAAATTTTAACCAAGTGAGGTGCCCCCTGGCTGTAATCTAATTTGCTCTAATCTGCCGCATGTGATGCGTGAGATGCAGGGCTGATGAGCAGATAAAGGCTCTCGGCAGCTCATAAACATTGTTGTGTTTTGGACTCACTTGATATAGGTGAGAGCATTGCCTTCTGGGAAATCGTACGGGTGTCGTTTCCTGAAGACATGGCCAACTCTGCTACAGGGCAAGATCTCCAGGCTCCCTCCGCACATCCACACACGGAAAGACAGCTCTGCCACACATAGGATGGACAGCTAAAACATGGCTGTGTGAACGGCCATTCTGACCTCTGAATCTTATTTGCCAACCCAGGTGCCACCCCACTCTGACAACCTCCTGGGGCAGTATACTCAGGGTCAGTAACAAGCTTTGTTCCATTTTACGGATTAGGGAAATGGTCCATCAAATTATAAAGTAGGATTCAATTCACAATTAAAATCATCCATTTCTGTTACCCCTGGGCCACCATAGTGAAAAATGTCTGGACATGCCCCTCCTCTGACCAACACCTGTCACTCACTCTCATATCCCATTTAAATAGGCCAGATGGGTGAAGTGTCTTCCCCAAGGACACAACACCATATCAACTCCATGCTTGTCCAAACTTGTAGACATAGGTTGACAGTTTTATTTTTAGAATCAGAAATATTTCTCATTTCATGTGCAACACATTGAAACGAAATTACAGTTCTCTCTTGGGTCCTGCCAGCAGCAACAAAAACATACAATAAGTAATGTTAACAATAAGTTTAAAAAGATAAGTTAGGTTAAGTACATACAGCTGTGCTCATAAGTTTACAACGCCAAAAAAATGGAGAATTTTTTGGCGGGTAGTTTCTGTTGTAATTATGATTTGAGTAAACACTGTTGCATGACAATAAATAGCTTCACACAACCCCTAACCATGAATGAATACAAACGTTATTGTGTTATTCATATTCTCTGCAAAATACAAAAAATCTCAAATGTTGCCAGGGTATGTAAACTTATGAGCACAACAAACTACATTTTATTTAGCACACACCGTTGGGGTGATCCTGTGTTCACTATGATGGAAGAGGTGATATAGTGGTTTTGACAGTTTTGACTAGCGTTTCCCAAACTTTTCAGGCCGTGACCCACAAATAACATGCAAGCAATTCAGGGCCCCACTTTAAAAGTTAGTAACAATAATATCAAGCAGCATAAGATAATCAAATCTGGTTTTATATTGCATAGAGTGCAATTGCATGCAAATTATTTGTTCATATTTGTGAACAAAATCAATTTGCTATTTGCTATTTCTGTTTTCAACTAAGAATTGTATTAAATGTACAAATTTTTTATTTTGTGTCTTGAAATTG